>CABHPR010130895.1:9877-23292 GCA_902168415.1 Peromyscus melanophrys
TGTGTGTGTGTGTGTGTGTGTGTGTGTGTGTGTGTGTGTGTGTGTGTTTTGTTTTGTTTTGTTTTGTTTTTTGGAAGAATCAGCTTCATTAAGCAGGTCCAAGTGTCCTGACAAGGTGGTCCTAACACAAGCAAGGTGTCCCCAAGACAAAAGGAGCTTGGAAGGATCTGGACAAGCAGAGGATAAACTGCTGTCTGGGGTTAAAGCTGGGAAACACCATACCAACCTCTCCACAGCACGATTCCTTTGTTGGTGCAGGGGACCAAGGCCATGGAAGGCTATCACCCAGGCCCCTCCCTTGGATGTGGGCAGGCATTGGGAAGATGGGGCAGCATCCTCCAAGCTCTCCTCCTCCACATGCAGATTCTACCTGGTGTCCTGGACTGCCAGTAAACACATTCCTTCTACTTCACAGAGAACTGGTCTTGGAACATGATCCCATTTATGCTTTCTGTTCACCTTCAAATCCAAGATGTCACTGGGAGGGGGGAGGGGTGCATGCATTCATGTGGATATATGTACATGTGAGGAGACCAGGGGGAAACCTCAAGTGTTGTTCCTCCAGATCCTTCCCCCTTGATTTTGAGATCAGGTCTCTTACTGGGACCTGGAACTTTCCATACTGGCTGGCCAGTGAGCCATGTATCCACCAATCTCCATCTCCCTAGTACTAAGATTACAAGCATTCACCACCATGCTTGGATTTTTACATGGGTGTTAAAACTTAAAGTCATGTCCCCATACTTGTACAGCAAGCACTTTACTGATTAGACCATCTACACACACACACACACACACACACACACACACACACACACACACACACACGCACAAACACAAAGGCACACACATACACCAAGGTTTATAGGTCTGCCTTTGCTATCTTTGGAAAGGAAAAATCTTCATGGGAACTTCAATGGTCCATAATCTCCCCTTCACCCTGTACCAACGCTTGGAGAGGGACTGCCCAATACCTCCCATGACAGATGAGCTCTGTCTCTCCAACCTTCTATCTAAGTGACCCTGTAGCCTGCCTTGGCCAATAGAAGGTGCAAAAGAAGAGTGGCTATGCTTGGCTACCTGAAAGAAGAGCTGGGGAGGCTGCAGGACCATGGGACAGAAGATGTGGCAGAATGCTCTCAGCTGAGCACCCCAAGACCAGCCATTATGCAACCAACCTGAAATCACTGGCCTCATGAGTCAGTGAATAAATCTGATGGGAACAGAACTGCCCAGCAGAGCACAAAGTAAATCCCTGCCCCCTCATCCCATCATTTGTTTTTTTTTTTTTAATGTGAAGCTGTTTTATATTCTTTGAGAATTTCATACAGTGTATTTTGATTATATTCACATTCTCCCCCAACTCCTCCAAGACCCACCCCCTTCCTGACCCACCCAACTTTGTTTCTTCATATTTTTAACCCATCAAGTTCAATCTATGCTTCCCATATATTCTTGGGTGTGTTTCCATCCATTGAGCTACATACCAGGGGTCACACCTTTCCCCAGAAGCTACCAACCTCCAAGATCTCGGGGTGGGATTTCATGACTGCCCCTGGTGTCCATCCTGGGATTTTGTCTAACTTGAGTTTGTGCATGTTGTCACACCCACTGTGAATTCATGCGTGCAACTCCACTTTTGTATCCAGAAAACACTATTTCCTTGTGGTCATTCACTGCCCCGGCTCTGACAATCTTTCTACCCACCCTTCTGTGATTATCCCTGAGCCTTAGGAGGTGGCCATGTGATGTAGATGTCCCACTTAGGGCTGTGCATTCTGCAATCTCTTGTTGTATACACCTTCACCAGTCTGGGTCTGTGTTAATCACCATCTGCCTCAGAAAGAAGCTTCTCTGATGAGGGTTAAGAGATGCCATAATCTATGGATTAACAGTAA
Source organism: Peromyscus melanophrys (assembly GCA_902168415.1). Taxonomy (NCBI): domain Eukaryota; kingdom Metazoa; phylum Chordata; class Mammalia; order Rodentia; family Cricetidae; genus Peromyscus; species Peromyscus melanophrys. The sequence continues at coordinate 11,776 of CABHPR010130895.1, forward strand.
ATCATTAGGAGTTGGCTAAATATACTATACCCATTAACAGAATTATAGCAGTAGGTTCTCCCTTGGGGACTGTGACCTACCTAGTCTTGGGTTCTCAGCCCTGTTAACAGTTACAGGCATGAGCTCCAACTTGTGGATCTGGATTTAAATCCAATCAGAAAGCGGTTGTTTACTCCCATAACATCCCTGCCACTATTGTACCATTGGGCACATCCTGCCATGCCAATAATTATTGTAGTTTGCAGGTTTCATCGTTGGGTAAGACTTATGATTGCTGTAGTATGCACAACACCCTTCCAGAATTATGAAAGCTAGCTAGTAGGGATGAAGCTTCCAGGTGAGTGAATCACTATCTTGATTTATCCATCTTTTATGAATCATGTATGTGGTCTTAGCATTAAGTTATGGAGGGTAACCAAGAGCATAGGCACTTGCTTGTAATCTTTGGGACTCATGGGATGTCACTGGTCAACAATTCTAAAAGAAGTAACCCTGGTACTAGTATTGTTACCCCAATATATAATAATTCCATTTTAACTCTTTATATATGTATATATTTTAGAAAACTTACACAGTCGTAGATTTCCATGTGAGTTTTTCAAAATACCCTTATGTTAGTTTATCCTTTTCCACACTCCCTCTTCTACCTCACCCTCCCATCTCCCACCTCATTTAACCCTGGTCCTGAGACTGGGTTGAGAGGACCAGCATGCAGCAGCTTTGAGCAGAAGGTGAAAGAGCTGGTGGGTAGAGATTGCCCAGTATGAGCTCTTGGCACCCTCTTTGAGTCCTGGTGGGACTCTCTTAGTGGCATGCGTCACTTCCTGCTCCCCTGCAATGCCTCATCACTGTCCATGGGCCCAGACAACAATGTTCTGGGAAGTTATTCTAAGTTATCCCCAATCTATATGATGAGTCTATGGCTCCAATAAGTCTATAAAAACTAAGCTATGACCATGAGACACTTGGTTTCTTCTGTGCCCTGGGGAGTAGCAAGGGTTCCCCATCCTCATCCTGCATTGTCTAAGAACTTGGGTTTCTCTATTTGTTACAGCAGCAGTGGTCAGAGGAACATCTGCCCAGGAGCTGGACTCTGCAGATCCCAGGGACATGAGGAACAAAAGCAGATTCTGTAAGGGGCCTTTCCAGCACAGGGCTGATAAATGAAGGCTCTCTGCACTGGCTACCCCATGGCTCCTGTGACATGCCCCATCCACTGCCCTAGCTCAATCCCCATATTCATTACCTGAATTGAACTGAGTGCTATCCAGTATTGTGATGTGACTATGGGGGGAGGGTGCGGTGTGTATATCTTTACAGTCTAGTCTGGTGTTTTGTTATTTGCATAGAATTGACAAATTTCAGGATACCATGACTCTCCTTCACTCTACCCTGAAAAGTGGATGGCACACCCTCTGGCATACTTCTATCTAATTTTATTAAATGTCTTTTTTATTTTTCTCAGGCTTCTTTGTATATGAATTTCTACTGCATTGGGACTTCATATAAGGCTCCAGGACACAAAGGCATCTGGTGTTGTGGAGGTGAATGGCAAATGGCAGTCCATGATGCTGACACACCCCTCTCAAGGCCACACTTCCCTCCTTCCTAGACTTGAACCAGGAGCTGCTGAGACAAAAGGTCCAAGGCAGTTGTTACAAAAGATATAGATAGATAGATAGATAGATAGATAGATAGATAGATAGATAGATAGATAGAGATAGAGAGATAGATCGATAGATACATACATACATACATACATACATACATACATACATACATACATACATGATGATAGATAGATAAGATGATAGATAGATGTATTGATTGACAGATAAAAATATAACAGCAAACTTATAGTGACTCCAGGGCCCCATGTCAAGGCTGTGGCCTGCAGCCAGGACTAGCAGCAGATCTACATGGACTTCTGAGCCACACACACACACCCAGCCCTGTTGTCTACCTGTCCCATCCCATCTGCTTCTTGGAATCCTACTTATCTTTTACCTGCACTGTTGACTTTGTTCAGAGTTGTGTTGTGGTCCCTGGATCCACACACTGGAGTTTCAACCTTCAGGAGTCAGAATGCAACTACACTTGGAGATTTTTAAGAGAAGGTTCAGAAAGGTTACCTGAGTCGTTAGTATTATGGTTTCCTTATGAAGAAATATACAAAGAGCCAACCATGAGAGGTTACTGGGAGAAGATGGTATCCGTGAACCAAGAGCAGAGGCCTTATACTTCCATCTCAGAATTCTAGCCTCTGACCAGGAATGTGAGGTATATGCCATCCTGTGGCAGTCTCTGGGGTCAGCCTGAGCTGAGAAACTGGGCCTTCCCAGTATTCTGTATTCTGTGCTGTACCACTCACCCAGCCTCCATTGCTTTTGCTTGCAACTGAGTCATTAAGCTGGTTTGATTGTTGACCATTTTCAAGTCCATATGCTTCTATGTCTTCTCCGTTGCTGTCCCATCCCACTTCAGATGATGATGCCTGGAGCTTGCAACATGACACCCTCCCCAGGACACTGCTCTTTCCACTGTGGTACCAGCCAACTAAAGCCTTGAGTCCTGACTCTGCCATAACTCCTTCTTTAGAACTTGGTAATTTGCTTTTCACTGAGTTTCATTCATCCTCCTGGCCTCCTCTTCTCTCCAAAGAAACCATCCCATGCCATTGTGAATACCACAGTGTTTCAACAAGGCCACTTAGTCGGACCATGATGGCCCCCTCTGCCATAAAGCACCCTCAAAGGTGTCAAACTGGTGGTTCTGCCATAACGCCAACTGTCCCACATTCATTCTACCCTATGAGGGCCCCCACTCTATTTCTGAATCAAGCCTGTTTGCCTTCTGATGTGTTGTGTCATTTGCCCAAGTCAAGTTTCACCTAATGCCTAGGTGAATACTGCACACTCTCACAGCAAAGAGGAGCTGACCCACTGAAACTCAGCTCAGGAAACCCAGGGTTCTCTGCAGGCATGAGCTCCTCTCCAGGCAGAGCTATTGAGAATGATTTTGTCTGATGACAGTGGCCATGCACTTTTGTGGCAGAAGCCCCAAGGAGTATAGTATGGATGGATGAAGCCTTTCTCCACACCTGCTGGGGCACGAGACGCTTCGAACCTTGTATGGGCTTGACCAGTGGTACCCCACCCAGGACACTGAAGTAAGAAAAAGTCGCACTGAGGGGCAAGGACAGCCCAGATGTGGTCTGGCTCCTGACCCTACAAACCTAGTTCCCAGTCCCCATTAGACTCCATACCCCAGATGTCAGTCAGGCCTGCTTTTTCACTTGAAAGGATACAAGCAGCAGTATTACTAAGTCATTCGCCACCCACGTGATGCAGGAGCAAGACGTAATTACATTCATAAAAAGTATAGGTATAACACATCCACACACTGATCCATCCACATAGAAGGCTGGATCACATCTCAACACAAGAGCAAGGGACTGAGACAACCGTCAGAATGAATTCCATCTTCAAAATGCACTTTTGAGGAAATGCCTGCTCTGCTGTTAATCTGCTCCATCTCATTTCTGCACCTCCAGATTTAACTTTTGAAACTCAGAACCTTATAGACGTGTCTAGTTCCAGTCCAGCAGATTTTATCTATCAGTTCCCACACTTCGTTGTGTCAAAATCCCTCTGAAGTTCCCCCATCCGCTTTTTGTTTATTCTCCCCTCTAAGTTTCATGTCAACAGAAAACACACCAGCTGTGAAATTAGAGTGCTGACTGAACACCAACGCACACCACTTGGTGAGCAGGGTGGACTCCCTACCCAGACCTCAGAGCCACTGCTCTGGCCCCTTTTCCAAAGCTCACACTTGAGATTTAAGTTTCCCCAGAATTAACTTCCACACACAGACAAGCTTGTTTGGAATTTTCCATCAAAACCTACTCACCTGTTTTGCTTTGCAAGATTGAGAAAGGACTCGCCAACCGTGGAAGGCAAAGTGTTTGCACCTGGCTAGCTAAGAAGACTGTCAAACCAAAGAGGAGTCCCAGGAAAAGGAGCTCAAAGGCAGCTCTGGAAACCACTGGGAATGACTCTATTTTACCTTCCGATGAAAATCTTTGCAGAAGTATGTCAAACTGATTAAAATAGAAATGTGCTTTCACTCTGGTGCTGCAGAAGGACAGACAGTGGGTTGTGACACTCTGACAGTCTTCAGGGAGGCATCACAAGTGCATACAGTCTCCCATCCTCATGCTACGCTGTGCATGGGACATGTTCAGCTCTACTACCAATTCTCAATCACTGACAGGTGCTAAAGGTCACCTGCTGCTTGGGAACTTGCAGAGGTTCCAGAGGGTCAAAGGTCCATCTGAGACCCAAACATCTGTGTTCCTTGTTTCTCTAAAACAGGGCACTTTCCCCAGGGTACCTGTGATCTTTGGCCCCAATAATCATCATGACTTTCTCAGATGACTACCACTCATAATCATTACCCTTGTCAATGGCCTGTGACCTTCACTTTAGCTGATTCCCAGAGATATTACCCATGACTTTCACCATTACTTACCTCCACGAACATCGACAACAACCACTGCCCAGGACAATTGCCTGCAACCTTGACATAACCCAATGTGGAAGACTGTTGCCTTTGACCCATCATCATCTATAGCTTCTACCCATGACTGTCTTGATTGTCTCCCCATGATCATGCCATGTCTTAGACCCTCATCATAGCCTTCTCCATGGCCATCACAATGACTATATCCAATGACTACATGATATATCTATGGGACTATTGAAGTTCAGAGAGTGCATGCATGATCTGTGATGAGAGAAAACAGGAGCCAGGAAAGCATCCACTTTAAATAATGGATGCCATTATTTCTCCTAAGAGAGGTTGACAGACCCCCAAATATGCAGTGGCAAAAAAGAGAATGTCCTTAAAACTGTTTCTTCTTTATGCCCTGGCAGAGCCCAGACACTCCATGCATGCCTCAGAATATGACCCATGGCAAAGAGTATGTCAACCATGGACTAGCTGTCACCCCTGAGATGTGCATCCACCTCCCATCTAGGGCATCAGGCTAATCATGAAATAAAACAGGAAGTGTTTTGGAAGATTTGCTTCAGTTTATCATAAAAGTCAAATATCTGAACATTTCACCTTAAGCAAACTAGATTTAATTCACAATATATGAATTTTCAAAGAAATGCCTCTTATTAATTTGTGAGCTATATCTGGCCAAGAACTAGGAAGAAATGAGACCATGTATTTAAATATCTACTTTATTCATTAAAATAATTGACAATGATCAGGATGAATATTATGTATTTTGCCTTTTTAATAGAGATTCATTTTTTAGTAGCTTCATAGTGGAGCAATTTTCAGTACTTAGAAAACATTAATCTTGGGTTTTAGATTTATCTTTTTAATTTTAATGTATTTTGTGTATGTGAGTGTTTTACCTGTGTGTATGCCTGTGTGCACATGTGTATGCACCTGTGCAGTGCCTATGGAGACCAGAAGAGGTCATTAGGCTCCCTGGAACTGGGATCACAGGTGTTTGTGCCATGTAAGGGCTGGGAATCAAGCCCAAGTCTTCTGGAAGAGCAGACATTTCTCTTAACCACCAAGTTATCTCTCCAGCCTGGGTTTCATATTTCAACTCCTGCTTCAGCTGCACATTAAGTCCCCTTCAAAGGACCAGATCCCTCTTTCCTCTGGTCTTCTCACTTTGCCTGGAATGGCTGGCAGAGAATCTTCAGTGCCCTCAGCAGAGCTTCCCAAACCTCTACCCATGTGCCACACTGAAGAACAGCATGATGAGGTTCCTCACCTGTGCCTACCTAGTGTGCATGTTCTTTACCTGCACCTACGCCGACCTACTGTGCACATGGGCTCCTGCTTATTGGCTCTCTATACATGGGTTCCTCCTTATTGGCTCTCTATACATGGGTTCCTCCTTATTGGCTCTCTATACATGGGCTCCTCCTTATTGGCTCTCTTTGGAGAAGACAGGGAGTTGATATGACCCTGTTCTGTTCTGTAGTTGAGGGTTTTTCTATTTTTATAGTGATTGTGCCATGACATGTACTTTGCTTTGAGACTTACCTTTATTATTGCTGTATATTCATGTGTTGAATTTCAAAGAGACAATTTCTTTCAAGCACTTTACTGTATTTGCCCCCTCCCACACCCTTCTTAGTGTCTCTCCTCTTTTCACCTTGTGCTGGTGTCTTCTGAGGTGGGTGTGTGTGTGTGTGTGTGTGTGTGTGTGTGTGTGTGTGTGTTCCAAAACCCTTACCATCAGAAAATGCAAATTAATACTATGTTAAGATCCTATCTCATCCCAGCCAGAATGGCTATTATTAAGAAAATTTTTAAAAGCAAGAACAAATGCCAGCAAGGATATAGAGAAAGGGAACTCTTATCCATGGTTGGTGGGATATTAATTGGCTCAACCCTCACAGAAATCAGTATGAACCAATGATATCACTTCGAAATAAGTACCTGAAAGACTCAAAGCCAACATATCACAGAAATACCTGGGTGTCTGTTTAAATGCAAGCACATCCTTTACTCCTTAGCCCGAGAAGACACAAGTACTAAAATAGACTCTAAAATCATAAAGGACTTTAGCACATTAACAAATTAATTCCCTGGCATGCGCACATAAATACATGTGCATATGTGCACACATGTGTGTTAAGGCTTGTATTGCATGGGAGTGAATGGATGAGACAGACAGATCACATTTTGTTTGTGTCCATATACGTTTGTGGTGTGAAACTTTTATATATCTAAGGGTGAAAGAGATCAAAATTGCCTGGATATTGAAGCTTTCATATAAGAAAGTCTTTCTGTGAATTTCTCTGTACTTCAATGCAATATACACACAAATATGAAAGTTGCCAGCTTAATATTTAACCAGTGGCCAATCCGTAGAGGCATGATTCTCATTTCCAGAAGGGGCCTGGTACAAGCAGTGACTCGTTTTAATAGACATCAGGCATTAAAAGGGGGAGGACTGTTAAGTTGAGATTCAGCTGAGAGCCACAGGGCACAATATGTTCTGTGGGTCAAAAGCACACGTCCTAAAGGAGTGTGCGCCCTGGAACGGTGTCTTTGTTATTAATCCGGAAATTGCATTTTTTAGAACCGATATTGTTGACTACATAAGTCCTTATTTTTTCTCCAGTGGAAATTTTTATCGAGGAAACTTCCCTTTGCTGCCTCTGAGGTGGATGGCGGCTCATGCTCTGGCTTTGGTCTGGCGTGTGTTTCTGCACCTGGGCTGTCTCATGAAGACACTTGCTCTCTGTGTGGGATGTCCTCCTAACCAGTGACCTGCACAGAAGGCCTCTTCAGAGAGGCTGGACAATTTGGCTGGCAAGAATTCCAGAAGACAGATTGTCAGGTCAGAGGTCACAGCAAAATGGCTGTGTGTGGGTGTGACTTGCTGAAGTAGACACTTTGCTCAGCCTTGGTGCAGGGAGGACAGAACTGGACCTGCCTCAACTGAATCTACCAGGCTGGGCTGAATCCCCAGGGGAGACCTTGCCTTGGAGGAGGTGGGAATGGGGGGTGGATTGTGGGGGAAGGCGGGGTGTGGGTGGGAGGCGGGAGGACAGGGGAATCAGTGGCTGATATGTAAAATTAAATTAATTATAAAATAAAAATATTTATTAAAAAAAAGAATTCCAGAAGATAGATTGTCAGGTCAGAGGTCACAGCAAGATGGCCATGTGTGGGTGTGACTTGCTGAAGTAGCTACCCAGCACTACGTCCTTCCCTTCCCTCAAGGAGAAAAGATAGTCCCCAACAACAGGACAAAGTCAAATTCACCACAGCTGAGCCGCACGCAGGTCAAGCGGCTTAATCTGATCTACATTCTGAGAAGTGTCACATGAGCTCAGTAACTGTCTTTTAAATGATGATCAACCTCCTGAGTCCAGAAAGATTTTCCTAGGCTCCTCTGCTCTTGTAGAGAGAAAACACACACCACCAAAAGTCCATCTCTCTCAAAGTCACCACCTCACTCACCACCTCAGGAGCCTGGCTGGTGGGCCATAGGGGTCATAAAAGGTCCTTTACCACTAGGGGAAACACAAGAATGTCCACTCGGCTGTCTTTGTCCTTTGCTCAGCCAATCAGCCATATCTTAACACAACCATTATTTTTCCCGCTGCCTCAAATGGAGCATTCTCTTGCCCGGTTTCCAGGGTGGCAGTAAGACCATAGAGGACCCTGTACGTGAGTGTCTAAGTGCACCACAGTGCTATCTATGGGACACCCTGAACTTGGATGTGTACACAGCTCACTGATGGGCCTTCTCCTTCATGCATCCTACTCCAGGTCTGCTAAAGACAGCAGGCCAGTCAGAGAAACCTTCAAAGTGACCAGGGGTTAATTAGGGCAAGAGTTTCAGAAAACAGGTATCTCACACAATCAAAAGAGACTAAACAAAGATTCAAATTGAATTTACCGCCCAGCCCAGGCAGGAATGAGTCCATGCCTTCTCCAGACCCATCTTGGCCACCACCCAGTAGCTATTGGTGGGACAGAAAGATACCAGGCCCCTCACTGGAACATTCAGTGGAGAGTGGGCCACTGTTAACATGGACCATAAGAGGGTGCAATCGTGACCCTTCCTGCCTGTGTGCTGCTGCTGTTGTTTGTGATATGTTCACTAGCATTTATGTTCTATCCCCAAAACACATATTTCCCTTCATATATAGCTTGAAACAGTCAATTATCTAGCAAAGAAATTTAACTAAGAGAGAAAAAGCACCTGTAGCTACCATTTGGGACTTTTCTGTCCTTTGCAGAGTTCTGAGGGTCTGCCTAATTCCAGTTTCCCTCTGTCTAAAAAAACGTGACTAAAGGTCTGCTAGGGACACATTCCTTCACTTTTTTCATGCTAGGAGGTGCTATTTAGGCTGCTAGGTGAGAAAAAACATCCGGGTTCTTATTTAGCACTGGATTCTGCATGCTACAATACCTACCCACCAGGTAAGATGTGCCCGGGTACAATGGTAGCACAACTGTTCATGGGAATAACAAACCATTCTCTTGATTGGATTTGAGACCTTCTATACAGAAGGAAATCTATGCCTGGTATTGTAAATATGGTCAAAACCCATAGCTAGGGAAGCCACGGGCCCAAGGGGAGAATCATTCATGTTGGTTACAAATTGCCTTCTGAATATTTATTTATAGTCATAGGTGGGTACTGCTCTCAACTTTGGTCAGAGAAGCTTCTTCTTGCCTTGGGTAACAGTTAATGCAGAGATACGTTACTGTTCAAAGTGCAGAAAATAAGCCACTGTGAGTGCTCAGCCATAGATGGGATGTCCAGGTCACATGCAACTCTAAAGCTCAGGAAACATAGGAGAATAGGGACAAAAAAGGTATAAGAACCAGAGAATGGAGCAGAGTGCTGTGAAATGCTGTCCTCAGGACGTGGCATGGCCATTGCAAACATGAACTCACAATAGCTGTGATTACATACACAGGATGAAATTCCAGCTAAAAATTTCAGCATGGACTGGGGAGGGGCCCCCAAGGCTCCACCCCTAGCTGACGAGCATGAGTAGCTGGTGGCTGCTGGGATAGGAAGAGTTACTGTTCCTCAGGACCATAGTAGGTTCCCCATGCTCTAGTGAATGAACCCACATTTTTGCACATAAGGGCATTGGACTCAGTGGGTTAAATTAAATAAATAAGGACATGAAGTTAGGAAAGAGATGTGATAGAGGGGTCTGGGGAAAGATGGGGGAGATCTATCTGATCAGGATACATTTGTACACATGTATGATATTTTCCAAGAATAAATGAAAACAAAAAAATTAAGTCTCCGTTTTTTAAAGATGATTCACTATTTTTAAAAAAAAGCATTATCTTTCTTCCCTTTATTTCTTCAACTCCATCTCTCCCTTTGACATTATGGAGATGCCACTGTGATGCCTCCTGACGGCCATGTTCATAGCAAGAAGTTGTTTCCATCCTTATCTTCGCTCTTCCAGGCAACAGGAGTGCTTTGTACAGTTGCTTTTAAGGTTGTTCTCGTAATCAGCGTCTTCTACAATTTTATTCTGATCCGTATTTTCATAGATTCCTTCACATTTGTTAAAGTTCTTGGGTCTGTGGCTTTATAACTGTCACAAAACTTGGAAACTCTTCATTGTGTTTCCAGGTGCCTGTTCCTCCCACTCCTGTGTCCTTCCATCTCAGCCAGCTAACAGCATCCATTGTACCATTCTAAGCTTTGGTATGTTCTGTCCTTCCCTGGAATGTCTCTGGGGTGTGACTGGTGACCGTGTGCTCTTGGGGACCTTGCTTCTGAGTTTGGCCAGCTGGACTAAAGAGCACTCAGCCTGTGGTGCCCAGTGCTTCCGGCCTGCAGTCCAGACCAGACCAGTGTAAAGTTCACTCCTGGAGGGGAGAGTTGAAAAAAGAATCACGTGCCCCACCCCCATGTGTTCCAGTTTGGGAGATGTTAGTAAACACAGGAGAGATTTCCCATTTTTATAGCTGTACATGGATCAGCCTCAGAAAGTGCAGCAATGTTACAGTAATAGCAGTGATTTCCACAGTCCATAATGTGAATTTTTATCCAAAACAGTTTGAGAAGCAGTCCTTCATGACAACTAGACAGTCAGGGGGAGTTCTGGGTCACCTTGTGTAGGTAATCACAGCTACTGTGAGTTCATGTTTACAACGGCCATGCCACGTTATTAAGATAAGTTCCAGCCTCGGTTACTGGTGTCCACATAGGACCCCACTTGGGACCATCCTCACAAACTTTCCCATCCCCTTTATCTTTATGAAATTACAAGAAATGGGATAACTTGACCCACACTTCTTAAGATATGCCTTGGAGACACAATTTTTTTGTTTTTGTTTTTCAAGACAGGGTTTCTCTGTGCCTCTGCATCCTGAGTGCTGAGATTAAAGGTATGTGCCACCATGCCTGGCTGAAGGTATGTTTAAAGACAGTAATCTATAATTATTAAACTTAGGCCATCTGAATGTTGAAGACATGAAAAGTTAGTTTTGCATATTTTTCATCCTCAGCATGTCATAGGTAAATAAGTAAATACAACTACAAGCTCACACAAAATTGCTATTATAATGAAAAGAAACCAGTGATACATACACCAGAGATCTGAAAGTGGTTCTGCCTCAGAGAACTTCATTCCCATAGGAGAAAACAATGTGCTCCCAATGAGTTACATTAAAGTAACAGACACAAAGCTTACTTGACCCCCAGCCCTTGCTAAAGAGTTGCTTCCTGGTGGTGTCTCAGAAGGCTCCTGAGTGAACTAACAGAAAATCTACTGCCAAATCAATAGCAGAATGATTCTTATAGCTACACAGAAAAGGCATACTGAAATGTGACTAAAATTGTAGCCATCTCCATCCAAGGCAGTGGTAGAATCATGGGATCCTCCTCTGTGCATAGATGCTCACCTTGACCTTCAGACTTGTTTGCCTTGACCTCCAAAGACCCTCACCTTGACCTCCACAGACCCTCACCTTGACCTCCACAGA
>CABHPR010130895.1:23302-43093 GCA_902168415.1 Peromyscus melanophrys
TCCACAGACCCTTACCTTGACCTCCACAGACCCTCACCTTGACCTACACAGACCCTCAACTTGACCTACACAGACGCTCACCTTGACCTCCACACATCCACCTTAACTCCACATACTCACCTGGACCTCTACACACTCACCTTGGCCTCCAGAGACCTCGCTTTGACATCCACACACTCACCTTAACTTTTGTATGCCTATGCCTCTGATGAACTGTTGTTACACGTGAGCACTGTGGAGCACACACACCCCTTCACCTTGGCCTCTATATACCAGTACCTCTGAAAGTCTAGTGTACATACGAAATGTACTTTGTGAAATAAGTGTGCCTCTGCCTAAAAAAGAAATTACTGAACCATAAAAAGCCCCACATGAGTGTTTATTATTTTACATAAAATTTTGAGGTGGCTTTTACCCTGTCATTTGGAATTACCTTTTCTACAAAACTCCCTCGAAGAATGCATTGGATATTCAGACTTTGAGTGACCACATATGGGCATGGCTGTCTGGCGAGGGGGCAGGGCAGGTCTTGCTCTCTGAGTTTGGCCTTTGGTGACAACACTGAAAAGACTGTCACTGGCCTTCACTCAAGAATGAGGCAAAGCGAGCGACAGATTATCCAGTCTGGGGATCCACACTGAGGAGATGGAGGAAACAAGGTTTTCCACTTGGAATGAAGTTGGAAGCAAAGTACACCAAGACCTGAGGCCTGGAGGATTATGCGGAATAAGAAAGTACGGTGCTCAGTGTGAAGGCTTTAACCTATCACAATTCTATCTGTGCTGCAGAATAAAGTATAGGAAGAAAGGTTTTTAAAGCTGAATGGAGCCACTGATGGTTCGGTGGATGTGTTGCCTCCTCATTGCTGTGAGCAAATAACCAGCTAGGAGAAACTTAAAGATTTAAGCCATAGAGGCTTGTTTGGCTCATGGTCCTGGGAATATAGTCCGTCATGGAGGAAAATCATGGCAGCAGGATGTTTACCTCTGTGGCAGTGTCACTGTGGCTGGGCACAATTACTGTGACAGCCAGGACGCAGAGAAGGAATGCCACTGCTCTGCTCCTTCTTCCCTTTTTATCCAGTCCAGGAAAGTATCCCACAGGATGGTGTCACTCACATTCAGAGTGACTCTGAATCCTCTCTAGAAATGCCTACAAATACCTTTGAAGGTGGGCCTCACTAATGCCTGGTGCGTTTACTCATCTCATCAAGTTGAGAATCAGAATTAACCATCACAAGTCCACCTTTGTCAATTTGACACCAAATATTTCAGTTGAAGTCATAATATTCTACAGCTGGTTGCCACAGGCTCATAGGCATCTCAAACTGCCAAGCATATTCAGTCCAACTTCAAAAGTCTCCATCATTTTTAACAGTCTTAATACTGTTTCAAAGTCCCTTCTAAGACAATCTCTTAACTGTGAGCCTTCCACAGCTCCATGTCTGATATCTAGAGCTCTTGGTGGCATTGTGTGGGCTCCAGTGTCCTTGGACAGCCTCTCCACTTCCAGCTCTTCTGTCTGCAACATAGGTGGCCTCTCTCATGAGCCAATTACACTTAATGTCTGCAGCTTTCCTGGGCAAACTTCCCATGTTCCTGGCAATGTTTATTGTCTCCAGGTCTCCATTATGACGTAGACTTCACTTTCACAGATTTGCACACATCCAGAGAACCTGACCCTGCTCCACTTACTTTCCCTAGTCTCAGGAAATTTCTGGAACCTTGATTCAAACATCCAGAACTTCTTAATCCTTGCAGACTATGTACCTAGAAAACATGCACCACGTGGCTTCCAGCTCTAGATGTCATCTGGCCTCTTTGGGCGATTGCTTAAGTGTTTCTGTGTTCTTCTGAGGCTGAACCTGTGAAAAACACTTCCCTAGGTTGCCTTGCTTGAGTAGAATGTTCTAGAGGCTTTATTTTTTTCTTTATTTGTTGAACTTTCAAATGGAAGTTCAAATGAGTTTGCCTTGTTATACCCTAGTTGGCTAGGCCTTGCAAGGTCCCTTTCCTATTGGCATTATTAACAGTTATAGGTACTTTGCCCACCCTGTCTGCCATTTTAGTCAGGTTCACACCCCCTTCCTCACTGACTCCATGTTTTTCACATATTGCTATTCTCTTTTGCTATAAATCTGGTAAATGAAGAAGGCAATAATGATGTCAAAACCCGGGTGGCTATCTATCTTGAAATTTTCTCCACCAGGCAACATTACTCTTGAAATTGACTTCAGTCAAGTTTTCAGATCATGGGCACAACATGGCCAGATCTTTTTCCAGAGGATAACATGAATGGTCTCTAGCAGTTCCTAATAGAGTCCTTATTCCTCTCTGGAAGCCCCTTCTGAGCAGTCCAAATCCTCCTTTAAAATACCTCATTAAGCTCTTCTTCCAGACTCCAGGGCTTCTCTACTCAAAGCTCCAAATCTGTTCACGTTCCTTCTACAAACCAGTTCATAAGATCTGAACCATAAGAACCATTTGATCAGGGTTTATCACAGCAACACACACTCTCTTCTTGATACCAATTTTATATATTAGCTGCTTCTCTTGTTATAATCAACACCTGACAGTAAACAGTGTCAGGCAGGAAGGAGCTCTCTGGCTCATGGTTGGAGGTTGCAGTCCTTCAGGGTAGGGAAGGCATGCAGTGGGAGTGCCTGATTCTTTGCCTGTAGGTATGAGACTAATTGCTCACATCTAAACAGATCAGGAAGCAAAAAAGGGGTAGTGGTACCAGGGCTCAATTGGCCTTCTCATATTCCCTTCTGATGCAGTCCTGGACCCCAGCCCATAAAAAGATAATGCCCACATTCAGAGATAAATTTACCTCTCAGTTAATCTTCCTGAAAATGCTTTCATAGACACACCCCAAGGTGTGCCTTACTAATGCCCTGGGTGTTTCTTAATCCAGTCAAGCTGACAGTGAGGATTAACTGTAGTAAAGAACAGAGACTGGAAGTTTTGATGGGTGAGATGGCTGAATCTCAAGGGTCATTTATGGGCTCTGAGGGCAAGTCCTCCGGTCTTTGTGGAGAATGATTCACATCATCCACTGACTTCTTCACTGAGACCATGAAGGTTTCTGCAGAGGATGGAAGCCTGGGCATAGCTAGGATATCAGAGGCTTTAAAACGAGCTCTCAGGAGAGACCATAGGCTACAGAAAAAGTATTCCTTAGGAAACGTTTTCGATCAGATCTGCCTCCTGCTTCTCCAATTTACTTATTTTCTAAATCAAAGAACTCTGATATTTCACTGTATTTAAAACATTACAGAAACCCGGTTCCTCCTGTTTTGTACAATATCTCTATAATACTTGCTTATAATAAACATCTCTACTATTCTAAAATACTGATTTTAAAAAAGCTAATAGCTTTTAGATTATGAGCTTTAAGTTGAAATTCAACTCCCTGGAATATTAAGAGACTACAGAACATATATTTTATTTGAGCCACCAAACAAAATCACATTATGAGATATGCCATGCTTCTTATGCTTGATTCCATGCAATGGAATAACAATAACAAATAACCCTAAATAGCCAGGTCCTACCACCAGCTGAACTTCTGCTGCTCTGCTCACTTGATCAGTCTGTTGGAGACCTAAAACACTCTGGCCTGCCACGCGACCCCTCCACAACTTCCTGTTGTTCCACTCCACGTGGCCATCATCATGAGACACTCAAAACACCAAGACTCTAAACCCAGGCCTCACTGTCTCAGCAGCTATCTTGTCTCCCTATTCCTCATGGCTGACAAGGTTAGAGACCCCAAAACATACCAATACCCCTTCCCTGTTACCCCAGCCGCCACCACACACTTCTCTGCTGCACAGCACAGACGGGGCAAGAAGTATATGAGATCTTCCCCTACCTGATCAGAATATCCCTCTGTTCCATTTGGTCAACAGGGTTAGAGACCCAAGACTCACTTTCTGCTGACTCAGGAACCTCCCCCACTGTTCCCCTCTCCTTCATATGACCCGCCATCCTTCACTGGGACTCAAGGTAGGTGGGCAAAGATACATCAAAACTTACAACCACAAACCTAACTCCAGGTTACCAGATGACCCATCATAAAAATAAGCAATATAGCCAGGCAGTGATGGCACACATCTTTAATACCAGCACTTAGGAGGCAAAGGCAGACAGGTGTCTGAGTTTGAGGCCCACCTGATCTACAGAACAAGTTCCAGGACAGCCAGAGAAAAACACAGAGAAACCCTGTCTTGTTGGAAAAACAAAAAGTAATAATAATAAGCAATATGAAAAACCAATACAATATGTTCCCCTTCCCAAAGTCACCAACACTATAGAAAGAGATTCCAAGGAGGAAACTCTAGATGATATTTAAGACATGAACAAGTGTCCAAGTTCTGAAAGCTCACCACTGCCAACCCAAGTTATTTGACCCAGCAAAACTGTCTTCTACAAATGATGGATAAATAAAACCAGACTAAAAGAATTTATGATCACTGATCCAGATTTTAAAATGATACTGGAAGGGATATTTGAGACTGAAGAGAAGAATAAACATACCCAAGAGGTCACGGGGAAAGTAAACAATACCAAGATAGTTCATGAAAAGAGGTCTAAGAAAACAAAACAAAACAAAACAAACAAAATGGAAGGAATAAACACACACGTGTAAATTATAACTCTAAATATTTCTTGTCTCAATTATCTAATAAAAAGATGACTAGCAGACTGGGTTTAAAAATGGGATGATGATGGATGAGTCATCTTGAGAGAAAATAAGTAACAGAGAGATGCGGGGCTTAAATGACACCAAAAATGGACATGATAGACATCTACAAAACGTTCTACCCAAATTCTAGAACTGGAGTTACAGACGGTTGCAAGTCATCGTGCAGAGGCCCAAATTCTAGAACTGGAGTTACAGACGGTTGCGAGTCATCGTGCAGAGGCTGGAAACCAAACCTGGGTCTTCTGCAAGAGCCATGGTGCTCTTAACTGCTGTCTCTCCAGAACCTTCTTCTAGTTGTCTTTTCAAAGAAAAAAATTTAACACAAATTTTTCTCAGCAGTACATGGAACTTTCTTCAAAAGAGATCACATATTAGAACACAATGAAGCCTTTAAAAATACAGGATATTTGAAATTATTACTCCTGAAATAAAACTAGACATCAACAAGAGAAAATTCAGGGAGACTAAAAGCTCATGAAGATTAAACAACATCCTGTCAAGTGATGAATAGGTCATTAAAGAAGTTAAGAAACAAAAGTTAAAATTCTAGAACCAAATGGAAATGAAAACGCAACATATCAAAATCTATGAATACAATGAAGGCACTCCTAAGAGGAACGTTTATGGTCCTAAGTACTTGGGAAAACAAGAACAAATCAAACCCAAAAGGAATGGATGAAAAGAAATAATTACGATTGGGGCAGAAATAAATGGAATAGAAACAAATATAAAATAATATGAAGAATCACTGAAACACATACTTGGTTCTTTGAAAAGATAAATAAAACAAGGTTCTGGAGAGATAGTCCTGCAGTAAAAAACAAGTATGGTTCTTGTAGAAGACTCAGGTTTGGTTCCTAGCATCTACATGGTGACTCACAACCATCTGTAACTCCAGTTCCAGGGTACCTGGTGCCCTCTTCTGGTCTCCACAGGCTCCTACACACATGTGATACACATAAACTCAGATAAGCACACACATATACAGATAAAAATTTAAAAATAATTTTTAGAAGATAAACAAAATCAACAAATTCTTAACCTACATCCAAGTTTACTTTTTGTTGCTGTGGTGAACACCATGATCAAAGTAACTTGGGGGAAGAAGTGGTTTGTTTGGTTTACACATCTGATCACTGTTCATCACTGAGGGAAGCCAAAACAGGAACTTGAGCCATAGCAGAGGCAAGGATTATGAAGGAGTGTCGCTTACTAGCTTGCTCCCTATAGCTTGCTCAACTTGCTAACCGCTACAACCCAGGATCACCTGCCCAGGGTTGGCACCACCCACAGTGGGTTGAACCCCCCTATATCAATTATTAATCAAGAAAATGTCCCCATAGAAATGTACATAGGCCAATCCGATGGAGACAATTTCTCCACTGAAGTTCTGTCTTCCCAGATGACTCAGTTTATGTCTAGTTGACCAAACGCATAACCAGCGCAATTGACCCCTTATCAACTTGAAACACATACACATCATTATTAAACCATAACTAACCTTTCCTTTTTATCTCTAAGAGCTCATGTTAATATAACAATATAAAACATAGTATAATTTTAAAAGTTCCATTGTCTTTAAATTTTTCAATGACTTAAAATTTCAAAGTTTTTTTTAAAATATCTAAAGTCTCTTAATTATGGATTCCTATAAAATAAAAACAATACTTTCTTGCTATAAGAGGGAACAGTTATAATCAGATCCAAGCAAAATCAACATTCTACGGTATCCCAGGTTCAGTGTCCAGTGACTGGAACTTACTTATGATCTTCTGGGCTCCCAAGTGTGGTGATATATTGTGTACTCTAATAAACTTGTCTGGGGATCAGAGGACAGAGCCAGCCACTATATTAGGCATAGAGGTCAGGCAGTGGCGGCACACATCCCTTTTTTGTTTGTTTGTTTGTTTGTTTGTTTGTTTGTTTGCTTGTTTGTTTGTTTTGGAGGGTTTGGGGGGTTTTTTTTGGTTCCTGGTTCCTGTCCTGGATCTCACTCTGTAGACCAGGCTGGCCTCAAACCCACAGAGATCCACCTGGCTCTGCCTCCTGAGTGCTGGGATTAGAAGTGTGCACCACTGCCACCTGGCTAGGTGAGTTCAAGGCCACACTGTAAACAGAGTCAGGCAGTGGTGGCACACATCTTTAATCCCAGGAAGTGTCATGACTGGGCAGAGAAAGGTATATAAGGCATGAGGAAACAGGACAAAGGCAGTTCAGCTGAGACCCTTTCAGGTGAGAATTCAGAGGCTTTCAGTCTGAGGATTTGTGAAAACAGGATTGGCTGAGGAGTTGGCAAAGTGAGGTTGGCTGTGGCTTGCTCTGCTTCTCTGATCTTTCAGTTTTCACCCTAATATCTGGCTCCGGGTTTTTTATTATAAGACCATTTAACATTCGAAACACCCAAGGACTTGAGTGGTCCCACTTTTCCAGTTCTGCCATTTGTAACACACAGTTTGTTCAGAAGACTCAGGCTAACTCCATTCCACACCTGCTGTTGTCCCTGGAGGAGTCTCACTGTCCTGGCATCTCCGATATGCAAGGGTCTCTACTGCAGCTGAGGCTACACCTTCATCAGTGATCTGTCCTGGCCTCTTCAGGGTCTCACACCCTGCCACACGGTGCCAAGCTTGCTTTTCTCCTTGACTCCTTCAATCCTGGGATCTCCATGGCCGCTAAGGATCCACCTTCACCAATGGCTTCTCTTAGTCTCTTCATGGAGACTCCAAGCCTGACACACAGTGCCAAGCCACATCTACTTTCCAGACTTCTTGCATTCATAACTAGTACTATGTGGGAAACTTTCACACTTTTCCAGGTTTGTCCCCAGCTTTAGATGTAGCCTTGACCCCTCTAAAGCACAGGTAAATTCCAGAAGAGGAGATGAGTAGAATGCAATGCACCAGAGTATAGAAGGAAGGCAGTGAAATTCCACCCTCTAAACACGACATGAGCAAAGTAATCATGAACTCACAGCAGCTGCAGTTACTTGCACTGGGCATGCACAAAACAGGCTCTCTCAACAGTCAGCCCTAGATTGGGGAGAGGCTATGGAACCCTAGCCCTGACTGATGAACTACAGGCTAGCGATGAATTCTGGGATAAGAAGAATCATTGTCTTCAGCAGTGTACTCACTGGGGTATACCAGGATCAAATGGGTAGTTCTGATACTAAGTCCACACAAAATGCCCAGGCTGAACCCAGAGAGAAACAAACAAAACAAAAAGGCATGAATGTGGAAAAAAGGTTAGTAGGAAAGGGAAGGTGGATGGAGTGGGGAGATGAGAGATGAGGCTGAGAGCACTCAGAACAGATTATAATACATGTATGAAATTATTAAAGAACAAATTTAATTAATGCAAATAGAGGTAAAATTAAAGAAATACACCATGTGACATACGACACACTTAGTGACCCAGCAGAGGATCTGAGGTCTCTGAGGGGCCTGGCAATTTAAATGGGCTGAGTTTGAGATTTCCTCAAAATATTTTAGTCACTGTATCTCTTCTTTTTAATTTTTAAATTTTTTGGTTACTTACGGTGTTGTGTGTGTGTGTGCCCTTTTGTTTGTATGTGCATAGTGTGCATGAGTGTCTGTGCAAGACAGAAGAGAGCATCAAACCCCCTAGAACTGAAGTTACAAGCAATTGTGAGCTGCATAATGTGAGTGCTGGGAGTCAAACCTGGGGCCTTTGTAAGAGCAGCAAAGTGCTCTTAACTGAGCCATCTCTCCAGCCCAGTGTCTCTTCCTACCAGCAGCACAGTCACAGTTCTGCACAGTCACATGTCTACAGAGCATCTGTTGTCATCCTAACAATGACTGTGGACTCCTCAGCCTTGGGTGGCATCTTTGAGGTTTGCTGGATTAGACCTCTTTGTCTACATGGTCTTTTCCTGGAAAATGGTTTAGCCAGGAGTCACCTTCTTGTCTGCCATGCATTTTACTAAAACTGAAGCCAAGAAATACAGAGTTTGAATAAGCAGAATTACACAAAAGAGGTAGAAGAGCTGTCTCCTCTCAAAGCTCGACACCCATAGTAATGCCCTCATGCAGGTGAGCGCCATGGTGCAGGACCCTGAACTGCTTGCGATCAGTCTAATGTGTAGGTAAGAACTCTCCTAATTTTAGCACAGATCCAGATAAATCACTGTCTTGGCGTATTTCAGCCATGCCCTACACTTATCTTCAGTTGAACTACAGCCTGCCAGAGGCACCCAGTTAAAATAAGGAAGCAGATTGACTCTATAAGGTCTGCTCATGCTGAGATGAAGAAAAAGTCCATAAATACAGTCCTGTTTTCCATGGGTTAGTAAGTGGGACAGCATTCTCAGAATTAGTTCTGAATTCAAATGAAATATGCTTTTAACAGGTCTCATATTCTGCAGCACAGTGGCCACTAACCATGTCCTTCCCCTAAGTGTTATGTCAAAGTTCAGAGTAGCCTCTTCTATGTTCCAAGCCTGGGGGCACCATGTCTCCTACTACATGTTGTTAGCCAGTACTTAGATTCATTCAGGAAGAATCTTAGATGTGCTGTAGTTCACCTCAGCAGCAGGAATACCAGCCAGCTTTGGAAGAGTCCTACTGTGAAATGGGAGGGAGATGATGTGGACTCCACACCTTCCTCTGGCAATCTCTGCAAACCTGGACGGCCTGACTGCATAAAGACAGTTAATCTTTAGAAACTACCTAGTCACACCCTGCCTTCCTCTACTGAGAAGCCAAAGACACCAGTCTGAAGGTGGAGACATCCAGAGTGAGGCCCAGGGTGGTTAATCCCAGGAGAGCCTTCTCAAGGCAGATCTCTGTCCTCATAGATTCCTTCCAGAACTCAAGCCCAAGCTTCCCCTGGCCTTCCTTGAGGCCTGCTGGAATCAGACCTGCAGAGTCAGCTGGCCATTGTAGAAGCATTGGGAAGGCACCAACTGCCATAGGTAGCAGCTGACTGGTATTCTTTGAAAAAGATGTTTCCAGACAGCTCGTTTCTGGTTCTGTGTCTACAACTGGATGGGTTTGTTTTACTGACAACCACCTGACTGTAAGCGTTTGGAGAGCAGGCATGGCACCTTGCTCCTGCTTCTGAGGGAACACAGTGCCTGCTGCAGCACACACACCACAGAGCCAGTTAATATTTAATGGGCAGAGCTGGTGCCTGCTCCCAGGGCAGCCCTGGGGTCCATTAAGCTGCCCTGTTTCTCTCTCCTCTGTGGAGATGTCAAGTCTCATCCATCTGCTCTTGCGTTGTTCCATGTTTAAGGCTGAGAAATCGGTCACTCGTGAAGCTTCCATTGTTCATTCCCTCACAATGTGCCCCATTATTATAGCCAAAGATGGAAGGAGACAGACTCAGACAGAGTGAGGTCCAAACACAAGTCCAGGTTGTTCGACTTGGGACTCAGTTTTCCAAATTACACATTCATCATTTTATGGCTACTTTACTGAAAAGTGAGGACCAAATTCTAAGAGGAAAAGCAACTGTAAGGAGAGAGGTGACCATATTATTTTAGCTTTTATATGGTTGCCCAAAATGGTTTCAATCTCCCCAAGTCCACATGGACTTCCTAGCTCTTGAAGGTATCCTGGAGAAAAGCCAAACCCACACCTGGAAGCAGAGAGCAAGACCCTCACCTGGAGAACAGTCAGAACCTCACCTGGAGAACAGTCAGACCCTCACATGGAGAACAGTCAGACCCTTACCTGGAGAACACTCAGACCCTCACCTGTGAGAACACTCAGACCCTCACCTGTGAGAACACTCAGACCCTTACCTGTGATAACATTCAGACCTTCACCTGGAGAACAGTCAGACCCTTACCTGGAGAACAGTCAGATCCTCACCTGTGAGAACAGAGACAGACCCTCACCTAGAGAATAGAGACAGATGGCATCTGGAGAACATAACTAGAATTAAGAAGAACATATCACAACCAGCATGAGAATGTGAAAGCATAGCTCTAGTTTTCTCTTGATGGGGCTGTTTTTAAATGATAAAATACACTCTCTCTTGGTGCTTTATTGTGTCTAAGAGGGCAGGTACCATAATGTTTTTCTTTCTTTCCAGAATTCCCTGGGGATCTGGTGAAGTCTATTGGGAATATAATTTGAAAATCACAGGACCTGGGCACCACACACTCCCTTCTTCAAATGCCAGTCAGGACCAACCTCCCTTGGCTGGAAAAGAAGAGTGACAAGTACCAATTAACTTGTGGCTTTGTTCAGGCCACTTCTTCACTCCTGTTCTGTTCTTTTAATTGCTTTGCCCCTGCCAAACAGCTTCTGCAACACTCCTCTACCAACAGCATCGAAAGCCATTTAATGAATTGGTTTGAGGGAGACTCAGTGAGTCATGCAACACCTGGAACCCAGGGATGATGTACAGATACTCAGAGAGACACCATTAACACAGCTCCAGACACAAAAATAGATCGAGTCAGGTAGATGAGCCGATGGATAGGAGCCACAGTGCAGCTTGCAGAGTACACCCTCCAGAAGCCAGGCACAGAATCCAACAGTACCTATCCACACGGATGATGCTCTCCTAAGCTGAAGAGCAGGCCAGCCCAGGAAAATGGACCCACGCTATACAGGGCCAGCCCATGGCTCTCCAAGGACTGTGCCAGGCCTGACTGAAACACAACCTGCTAGAAAAATGGAGCTCCGAGAAGGCGTATGATACAAACACACCATCGGAGGGGAGCATATCTGCTCAATGCAAACCTCAGACCCGCCAACCTGCCCAGGGAAATGCGGTTCTAAGATTCCTTCTAGAAAAACAAATTTGAGTGCAACTGCTCAGCATAGGGTGAGAAACTCACCATTTCACCTCAGTGAGACAAAGAGAGTAATGGGCGATTGACTGGAAAGATGCTGGCCCTTGGTCCTACAACTGCTGTACCAACAAAACAGTATCCAAAAATGGGGAAGGGAAGGAGGAAGGAAGGAAGGAAGGAAGGAAGGAAGGAAGGAAGGAAGGAAGGAAGTCAGGCAAGCAGGCTGTTTCCCTGGATGTATTTTATCCTTTCAGAAATACAGAACCCCCCTGCTCTAGTCAGAAAGCCAAGAAAAGAATACCAAACCTGGCCACGATCAACACTCATGGTCTCACACATCAGCCACCTTAACTCTTTCCCACGTCATCATACAGTCATTGTCACCCTTTGTCCCAGCCTCGTAGGACAATGTTACACCTGGCCAAGAGAGCCCATGAGTTACTCAGTGGTGCTCTGCCTAGGCAGGCCTGGCTTCTGCAGCTGTGTCCTATACAGACCACATGCACGTAACTCCTCAAGCTTCATTTGGAGTGCTGCTGTTGCCATCTTGGCACCCCTAACTTAGGGGCAGAGTGTTCCATTGTCATTTTCACTGGGTCCCATCAACTCCGGGGTTGGCCTGTGAGGACTGGCTGGCTCTTGGTCCTCAGCATCAAACGCTCCTCATTCATTCATCACAGCACCTCTGCCGGGAGCTCCACACACCCCTGGAGGTCTAGCCAGTAAGGCCAACATGGGGCTGCCAGAAACCCAAGGACCCCACTGCCACTGGAGGACCCTGGGCACCCTGTGACCACTGGAACTCATGCCAGAGTTATATTTCCATGTATACTATTTTGGAGTAAAGACAAAGATTTTGTAGACAAAAAAAAATTAAAATTAAAAAAAAACTCTTCCAAAATATGGTTCCACTGACTTTCAGACTCAGACAGCAAAAATCTTACGTCATGATTTCACATCCCTTCTGTTATCCAAATCATGTGGTTTGCCTTAATTCTTCATCAAATGGGCAATTGCCAGTCGTCTTATTTTTATAGGAAAAATTCTCAGTTGTCTTTATTCAAAAACCAGTCACCAAGCCCATGGAACAGAAATGCACAGAATAAGTTTACTTTTGTCTCCAGGATGTCTCCCACAGCTGCTCTCTGTGTTCTAGAAAGGTCAGGAGGGAGCATGTTGGTAGAGTTCTGCTTCCTGCCAGTGGAGAGGGCCCACAGGAGGGGGACATCCCCCACAGAGATCACCCTGAATGCAGACACAAATCAGTTCCCTGTGAGGGAGCAGACTGTCACACCCTGACCCAGCATCACTGGGACCAGTGATGGTTGGTTCAGGCCTTGAGCTTTCTCCCTGGTCATGGGTACATGCCAGGCTGAGCCCAGCTCCTGGGGGAAGAGTAGGTTTCCCATCTCCCCTTGCTTGGCATCCTACCCAACTGAGATGCACTCTTTTGGGTATCCTGTAGGCCAGAATGTCCAAAAGAAACAGATGCAAGCCTCATACACATTATTGCATTTTCCATGGCTTCACTAAGAAATGGGAAACAGGTGAAAGTAATTTTAATAACATTTTATTTAACCCAATACAGTCAAGTGCTTACCGCCCCATTGAATCAGTGTGAAGCCGCTACTGATAAACTTCCTTTTTTTTCTGCACTGAGTCTCTAGCTCCCTACAGAAGACCACTGGGGAGTCCACTCAGAACATTGGCCAACCAGCTCTCAGTGACCGTGAGTCCTGGGTTTGCTGTGGAAAACAGGACTCCAGGCCACATCAAAATGCCCTGTGTAATTTTAAATACAAAAATCAGCATTTATATCATCTTTTAAATGTCCCAATTCAAAGCCAGGACTAGTGATGCAGATCTGTAACCCCAGCTACCAGGTGTGGTGATATTTTCCTTGTGCTCTAACAAATAAAGCTTACCTGAAGATCAGAGGACAGAGCTAGCCACTAGTTAGCCAGAGGCCAGGCAGTGGTGGAGGAGCATTTGGGAGGAGAAAGCAGGAAGATCAGGAGTTCAAGGCCACCCTAGGCTACATGAGATTGATCCAGCCTAAAAGAAAAACAGCCAGGTGGTGGTGGCACACACCTATGACTCTAGCTCTTGGGATCTCACACCTTTAATCCCAGCACTAAGGAGATGGAGACAGGAAGTGATATGACTAGTCTGAGGATTGGTAGAGGTAGAAGTCTCTCTAGTGGCTGCTCTTTTACTTCTTTGATCTTTCAACAATTACCCCTATGTATGACTCCAGGTTTTTATTATTTAGACCAACCAGAATTTGCGCTACAACTGGGAAAGCCGAAGCAAGAAGATTCCAAGTTCAAGGCCAGCCTGGGTAACTTAGTGAGCCTATATCCTAAAATCTTACTTTTTTTTTTTAAATCTGTGTGTCTGTGTGCTCACTCATGCACATGCCACAACACATTGTGGAGGTCAGAAAACAACTTGTGAGAGTCAGTTCTCGACTTCTACCAGATGGGTTCTGGGGATTGAACTCAGGTTGTCAAGCTTGGCAACAGGCACCTTTATATGATGAAACATCTTGCTGGCCCCACATCCTAAAATTTTAAGAAGTAAAAATGAGGGCTGAAGATGGTATGGTAAATTGATTGTCTAGTCTGCCCAAAGCCCTAAATTCAATCCCCAATACCAAAACTCAAAACAAAACAAAATCCCAAATCATACATTTATTTCATTTTTCCCGCACTGATTTAATTGACTGTTTAAAGGATGACAGTTCAGCACAAAGCCTCGCATGGTCCTGGGGTTTGCATGGAAAAGCAAACATCCAGTGGCAAACACCTCCACAATGCCCCAAGCCACTGCGGCCTGAGTGTCCTCTGCTTGCCGTTATGTCCGTGGTGTGTAAGAGAGACAGACAGATGCTAAGGGCTAAGGTATGGTCCTGAGGAGGGACGGAGATAGAGCAGGATTCTTCTGAGGTGACTTGGATGTGCCTGCAGCAAGTAGCCCAGTCCAAGGGGCGTACCTGTGGCAAGGACACTGATTGAGTGACGGCTAAAGGGCACCCCTAAAGAGAGTGAGAACCACAGGTGGGAGAGAGGACAAGGAGGAACTGAAGTGGCCTCCGGGGGAGCCTGTGAGAGCCTGTGGGCTGTGAGAACCCTTGCAGAATTGCACAACTACTAGCCTCTTGCAATTCCTGATCTGACAGGCTTGAGGGAGTTTTATAGCAGAGTTTCAGGGAGGTGCTAACACTGGTACTTCACCCTAAGGACCCTGCTACTATAGTCCAGAGACAATTAGAGCCAGAGTCAGCTCTGAGTATGGCAGGAAGTAGTCAGAGGCTATGTAGGTAAGTATGTGGCCTCTCAGGCAGCAAGGCTCCAGTTGGTGCCCCAGAACTTGTAATTGCCTTTGAAGGAAGACAGTGAGTTAATACAAAGATCAGGGCATTCCTGGTACAATGGTACCTCCTTGCCAGCCAGGAGGACCTAGGGAATACATGCCACACTCCACCTCCACTGACATACAGTCACCAAAGACCACCAACCAGCTGACCAGACACAACAACACAGATGGAACCCCAAACTGGACCCCATGGGAAGGAGACCCAGACAGCTCTTCTCGACAGTCCAGGACCTCAAGAACAGACTTGTAATAGACTGAGACCCGACATTCATAGGAAGGATGGTGGAAAAGCAAACCTAACCAACAAGGGTGCGCATGAGTCTTGGCCAACATTTAGAGAGGCATGGCCTGTGGGTCTCTGAGATCCAGGCATTAACCAAGCTTCCTTTGGGGGGATCACCTGGTTGGGTAGAGAACAGGGTGGACACTCAGGAATGTAGCTGGCCATTTTTAAGAGGTTTCTATGGATTGTTGGGTTTCCAAGTTGCTCCAAGTGAGCAACAACCACCAGACACACCCATCCTGGGGGTAGGGCGCAGAGGTCCACAGCCTGCCAGCAGCATTTTAAGGAAACTTAATGATATGGTTGCAAATCACATCATTGAAGACAGGAGTGGTTACAAGCTATGATCCCATAAAATGAAGATGCGGACAATGGTTGCTTTTGTACCTGGGAGAGGGAAACACTGAAAAGAAGACTCCATCTGGGCAGCTACTTTCTGCTCACTGCTATGGTGGAACACTCAACAAAAGCAACTTATAAGGACAGTTATTTTGACTCACAGAATGAGAGTAGAGTCCCTAATGGTGGGGAAATCATGGTGGCAAGAACTTAAAGCTACTGGTCACACTGTTTCCCCAGGCAGGAAGCAGAAAGTTGGTCCTCAGCCTACTTTCTCCTTTTTACTCTGTTTAGGAGTGCAGCCCATGAGATGGTGGTAACCACAGCGGGTCTGCACACCCCAGTTAACCAAATCTAGAAACTTTATCACAGACACATCCATAGAACAAGTGAGTCCACATCCTGTTATGGTCATATTAACCATCATATCTCTACTCTTTGTCCATCACTTTTAAGTCATAACCTTCTATCCCACATCTCCATAGGCTTACGGCCATCTCATACTACCAAATGCATTCAGCCCGACTTCAAAAGCCCCCAGAGTCTTTAACGGTTCCATCACTGTTCAAAAGTGTAAGTAGGAAATCTCTTCTGAGACTCAACCAGTCTCTTAACAGCAAACCCCTATAACATCAAAAATAAGTTGCATGTTTCCCTTATACGATAACACAGAGTAAACATTCCCATTCCAAAAGGGGTAGTAGAATATAGCACGAAATATCGGACCAAAGCAAAACTGTAAATCAATACAGCAAAGACCAAACTCTGTGGCTTTGTGTCCAGCATTTTGAGTTCATGGTGAAATCACCTGGGTTCCAAAGGACTTGAATATCCCTGCCATTTAGCGTTAAAGGATATAGCATACATAGCCTTTCTCCTGAGCCAATTCCATTCCATATATGGAGCTTTCCTATGTGGAGGTCCACACTCCTGGCATCTCCAATATCCTGAGATCTCCACTGAAACTTAGGCTTCAGTGTCATGGCTTTATACAATAACCCCTTAGATGCCCCATGCAGGGCATACGACCCTTCTTCATATTGCCTGCCTTCTGTGGACTTCTGGAACCTTGGCACAAGCCTCCATTGTTGCAAGAGTTTTTCTGCCTGGCCCACAATCAGGACAAATCTTTGTCACCTGCCAGTCCCACAGCCGCTCAGACCCAACCAAATAAACAGAGACTTATATTGCTTACAAACTGTATGGCCGTGGCAGGCTTCTTGCTAACTGTTCTTATAGCTTAAATTAATCCATTTCTATAAATCTATACCTTGCCACGTGGCTTGTGGCTTACCGGCATCTTTACATGCTGCTTGTCCTGGCAGTGGCTGGCAGTGTCTCCTTCCACCTTCCTGTTCTTTTCTCCTCTCTGTTAGTCCCGCCTAGACTTCCTGCCTAGCCACTGGCCAATCAGTGTATTATTTATTGACCAATCAGAGCAACACATTTGCCATACAGAACATCCCACAGCACTTCCCCCCCCCCTTTTTTTTTCAAAAAGTAAGATTTTAACATTAACATAGTAAATTACATATAATTTGGGAATTTGGGCGTAGCTTCTCTTACTACTTCCTGCTGGAGGGGGGCGCTGTATCTTATGGGGACACAAAGAAAATTTTAGAATTATGGAATAGTTCATGAGGCTGTATTGTCTGAGCCAGTTGCCTTCAAACCGTTCTGGATGTTGGATCATCTGGGCCATGGTGTCACCGGAGACCTTTCAGGGGGCCTTGGCTGGTCAAACCTGATGTATCTTAATCTGGAACAAATCCATAGCCTCTGGCTTTCTGTGGAAACAAAAGCAGAGCTTCCTTTCCAAAGCAACATATGCTTACATCCAAATTTTGAAGTCAAGGTACCTTTAAAATACACATTTTGGCATAACTCAACAGCTTTTGCAATCAAATGTTTTTCTTCAGTTACGAATATCAAAGAGAACATAATCCAGATTCTCTGTGTGGTAGCCATCTTTATGTGGCTTATTTTTTATATTACCTTGAGCCTATTGCTTTAAACTGCAGCATTCTAAGACTGAAATGGCACTATGGCTGCTGGCTCCGCCCGCCTCAGCTTCCCAACATGGCAGTGATACTTTTACCACCAGCTCTGGGAGCCTTCGTGGGTCTATGCTTCTATCAAAGCAGCGTGTAGCCCAGAAACCTCTTTTTTGTTTTGTACTAGCAAAGGCTAAATCCACCACGCAGCTTAATGTGCCATTTGCAGACACCTCATTCCCGCCATACTGCAGGTCAAACACACATGCCAGGAACCCGCCATACAGTAGTTCAAGCCCGCAGGCTGCAGCTAACTTGAGAGAGACAACTAGGAAGCTGTTTTAGCTCTGCTTTAGAATCTTCTTTTTATGCTTTCTCAGGTCTTAAGTGGAAATTCCTGCCCCACGTTCTGGCGCCATTTGTAGCTCTCCATGGCTCTCACACTTGCATCTAGAATGCTTATAAAACCAGTACCATGTGGGTAACACTGCTAAGTCCTTCTGCCAGCTTGAATTGCAGTTGGGGCCCCTTGGCCCACAGTTGCATCGTGACTTCCAGGCTGTCTTAGTTGTGGTTTCTATTGCTGTGAAGAGACACCATGACCACAAAAACTCTTACAAAGGAAAACATTTAATTGTGGTGGCCCACTTACAGTTCAGAGGTTCAGTCCATCATCATCATGGTGGGACATGGTGGCATGCAGGCAGACATGGTGCTGGAGAAGGAGCTGAGAGACCTACATCTTGCAGGCAGCAGGAAGTGGTCTGTTACACTGGGTGGTGTCTTGAGCACATATGAGACCTCAAAGCCCACCTTCACGGTGACACACTTCCTCCAACAAGACCACATCTACTCCAACAAAGTCACACCTCCTGATAGTGCCACTCCCTTTGGAGGCCATTTTCTTTCAAACCACCACACAGGCTGATCCCAGGTAAATGCTTCCTTTAAGATTTTTTGTCTCAAATTTAAGCTCTCTCCCTTCAAAAGATTTTGGATTTGGATTTGGATTTTCACAAGATGGAGCTTTTCCTATTTATCTGATCTCTCAGTTCTTCACCCCAATATCTGGCCCTGGGTTTTTTATTAGTAAGACCATTTAGCAATTCATCTTACAGATGACCATATCACATCCTCAGATGAGAAGCAAAGAAAGGTGAAGGTACTCATGCCCAGTGCCCATTCCTGGTCCCTTTTATTTAGACCAGGAACCCAGCCTATGGAATGGTGCTGAGAACCAAGTTAATCTAACTTCTTCCCAAACATGCCTAGTTATTTTCCTCAGTGATAGTAACTCTAGGCCCTCTCAAGTTGGGGCAATTAGCCAACACATTGGGTAACCTGGGCAGCAGTCTTCAGCTCTCTCACCTGACAGTGACCCTCAGCTCACTTACCCACCTGGTGACTCTCAGCTCTTCTTCATTTTGGCCTTTCCTGCTAAGGAGGTGCCTGGGTGGAATGGAGCATAGAGATATGTGGGCAAATGTCAGGCCAAGAGACAGCTCCTTCATGGTCAGCTGGGACAGAGCTCTGAGGGACAGCAATCCCAGGAGAGCATTAACCCAGTCAAGAAACTTCAGCAGGCACTGGCCCTGATGGCTTAATTTCTTGTTGGGCTTCAGCAAGTGAACAAAAGCACCTTCCTGATGTGTTTTCCAGTCTCATGGGTGGACACATGGCCTAGAAAACCCAGCTATCATGAAGTAGCTTGTAGCTACGTAACCAGAGGGTAGATCCTCACTGCTTGCAGGTAGACCGAGCCCAGAGATGTGTCACATGATCCTTACATCCTTCACCCCACACTGATCCAGGAGGACCACAAACATGCCACATGGTACTCAACCTTTAATCCCACTGCTGTGCTCAGTGACTGGGGTACCACATACACTACATCTGAACCTCCCATCCTCCATCCCAGCACTGTGCCTAGTATAGGACCACAGACAAGGCAAGGATACCCCACAGCGCTGTGGCCAGACAGACAGAAAGCAGAGAATTGCTATAGTCAAAGTAGAAGTCCCAGACCATGACCACAGCCAGCAGGAACTTGGAGGATGCCAGGTTTATTTTGCATAGGTTGGGAAGATACAGAGTGGGCTGGAGTGGGTCAGGGCGGGGGAAGAGGTGAGGTCTTGTTTAACCTTCCTAGAAAGGGGAACTGTGGAGCCAGGGAGATGCTCAAGGAGGCAGAAACTTGTGCACAGACCTGACAACCTGAGCCCAATCCTGAGATACTGCTAGGTGACAAGAATAAACTGACTCATGAGAGCTGTCCTCTGACTTCTACACACACACACACACACACACACACACACACA
>CABHPR010130896.1:0-31723 GCA_902168415.1 Peromyscus melanophrys
AGAGAGAGAGAGAGAGAGAGAGAGAGAGAGAGAGAGAGAGAGAGAGAAAGAAAGAAATACATTTTATTTACTTATACTCTAGCTTTGTAATTAGATTGTTAAATGGCCCTGCTCTAGGATATGTAGACCCCAAATCTTAAATTTTGGGTCTTGTGATATGATGCAAAGAAAAAAAAAAGGAGCTTCCTAAAAGCTGTTAGGCTCTGGTGATTGCCTCCTTTCCCACTCCATCACACTCAGATCCATGCAGGCATCTGTGCCTGCTCCCATTAAAGTTGGAGACCAGTGGTCACTAAACGAGAGATTTAAGTGTGTTTTCTCTGTCCTCCAAAACCACTTTAATTGCACTGTGAGACCTCAGAAATCATAATAGAAAGGACAATTTCTATACAGAGTGAGACAAAGCCTTTAGCTCCCGAAGATTGTATTGTTGACTAGTTTGCCTGAGAATTCTACATTTTTGATTATAACCCAGGTGCAATGTGATATTTATTAGAGTGTGACATCTGAGATTCTAGATGACACATAAGGGAACAAATGAATGGATTTGACTTGGGGTATGGCTTGTAACCCCAAGTTCAATAACAATGTAAATTTTTATTTTTGTGTATTAGAAGAATGTGAATAGTCTGACAAACTTTTCCTGATGTAGAAATCCATGCAGACCTCCCAAACAAGGACTGTCTGTTCAGAGTTTGCATAGGAAAGACATTAGGAAGCAGCTTTCCCTATGTTTGAGGTTCAAAGGCCAGCAGAGGAGGGAGAAGTCTTGCTTGTATGGCAAGGGGATGCCTCATAAATGTGCTCTAATTGGAGGACAAATGAACACCCTTAACATTCTCTCTGGTGAGTTCTGAATTGAAAGCATTAGCAAAATCTAGGAAAACTAGCAGTTTCTGCTTAGGCCTTGGTCCTTCTGAGCCCTCTGCTCGCTATAGCTTGTTCTTTGGCTTCTCAGGCTTGTTCCAAGCTGGTTGAAAGTTGACAGGTCTGGGTGTCTGAGAACAGGAGCGAACTGCTAGGACAGCATAAGATATCATTTAGTTACCTTGGAATCTTGCGCTTGTGTTCTGTGATTTTGGTTTGCAGTGGATAGCTTTTAACATTCTGGTTCCTTACATACAAAATTTATGCTATCAACAGAAATAATACCAAGATATTTTTATTTCCTAGACAAATCTGTGATTTCCCCAGTCTCATTGGGAAAACTGAAAATAATACACGAAGAATATTATAATCTGTTTTATGTTCAGCAGTGTCACTAATACTTTTGTTTCCTTAACTTTTTTATGTGTGTACATAGTTTTGCATATTTGAAATCCAGTATTTTATACTGAGAACCAAAGTTTGGTTTAAGGTCTATCATTACAAGTGTGTATGTGCATGTGTATATAAATCTGCATTTGCTTGAAAATCATGCTGCAGCAATACAGGAGTCAAAGAATTTTATCAACCATTGATACTATATATTAAGTGGTTGATGGATGTTTAATTTCTGTAATGGATAATCAAATAATTTACTGGGGTTATGTCCTGGAGCAATAAAGTTATGTTGATACAGACAGTAAGTTGTTCAGGGAGTTAATAGTTTCAGTCTTCACTGCTCAAGCTGTGTGTTGTTTTCCTTAAACTATTGATGTCATAGGATGATACATATATACCACTTGTTAGAATGGAAATTCCCCCCTTATTTTAAAGAAATGGAGTTTAGTTCCATGTCCTAGAGTAACTTTGTGGCTAACAAATCAGTATTGCAATTTTCTCTCTCTTGTGTCTGTGTTCGATTGTGTGGGCGGAGAATGTATGCACATGATTATGCACATGATACGAGGAAGCAAGAAGAGGACTTGGCTATTTACTCTATCATTTTGTCCTACTGAATCTAGAGTGCATGTCACAGGGTCTCTCACTGAACTTAGAGTGCATGTAGTGGCCAGAAAGCGATCCCCCGTCTCCATATTGCT
Organism: Peromyscus melanophrys; assembly: GCA_902168415.1. Lineage (NCBI taxonomy): Eukaryota > Metazoa > Chordata > Mammalia > Rodentia > Cricetidae > Peromyscus > Peromyscus melanophrys. The sequence goes on from CABHPR010130896.1 coordinate 1,965, forward strand.
GCCCACAGACTTGTGGTTAGGGACAAACATGGCCAAGCACAGTTTTGTTAGTTAGTTTGTTTTTAATATAGGTGAGTGGCATCTGAACTTAGGTTCTCACACTTGTATAGTTATCCCTTTGACTCACTGAACCACCACTCTAACCCCATCCTTCACAATCTCTTTCCTAAGTGAGACCTATATAGTTTATTAGTCTGATGTTTGTACATTGCTTACAATATATTTTTTAATTTTTTAGAAATACTGTGAAATACAAGGGTGGTAGAGTTTCTTTTCCATAGTCTAAAAAGAACTTAAAAGCTCCATTCAAGAATGGAGTTTTCAACTTTGAATGTTTTGATGTATAAGTTGTAATTAAGGCAAGAATACTTAAAATAAACCTAGTGTTAAAATATGATTTATGCTCACTGACTCTATAGTTAAATGTCCCCTGGCTGCTCTTTGTTTTCACTTCTTTTAACAGAAGCTATCTAGTTGAGCTGCTGTAATCTGCTTTTGAGTAGTAATGTATATTCCGTCTGTGTATGTAGGTTAGGTCCCTTTTAAATGTTAATATCTCATTTATACTCACTTGAACAACAACAGCTACTTTATTTTTCCTCGTTCTTCTTCCTATTGTTATTGTGTTGTCATAATCTGGAGTGTGTGCAAGCAACTGTAGAAGACTGAGAAGGCTGGTTTTTACACAGTACTGACATCTCTGCATTGCCCAGACAGCAGCCATGGCTAGGCTGTCTGTGCCAGTGCTTGAGCTCAATGGATTGATGGAATCATTTTCTTTTCTTTGATTTGGTATTGCTAGGATGTGTTGAAGAATGCCAAATGTTTGGGTAAAGCAAGTTCTTTACTTATTCTATCCCTGTCTTTACCAGATCTTTACCTCTGTTTCACAAGGATTTTCTACCTTCTAGGAGCTGCAAGAATAATGATGGAGGACTAGTAGGATTCTTAATGTGGGCTTTCTGACCCAGTTCGACACCCCCCCCCCCCCAGTTTAATTTTCATTTTATTTATCTTGGCAACTCTTTGGGGCTATAGGACTTTATAGATAAAGAACTTTCTACTGGGTGAAGAAAGAGAATATTGGTTGGTAAACTTGGAAAAGTACAGTATGTTTTTCAATAAAATTGAAGCTTATTATTTTGAGAAATTTTACTAGTAAGTTATAGAAGTTGAACTTATATGGAATTAAAATTATACACAGATTTTAAAAATTATTGTTATGTCTAACTTAAGCATCATCTAATTTGAACATAATCAGTACTTGCCTAATACTGTTCTGTTTAAGCACTAACCTTTTAAACAGGACAATAGATTTTCTGGTTTCCTAAGTTTCTGATAAGTGCACATGAATGCCTTTCTTTGTATATTGATTCTATGACTTTGAAAATTATTATACATGGAAGCACTTAGTAGTTGTAAAATTATTTAAATAAAATAAACTTCACAATAAATAGCTATTGCTACTTCACATTCTCTGAGTCAGTTTTAATGAGTTTTTCTCTACCACCCGCCAGCTCCCAAATAATGAAATGGAGAGTTCTTATTGATCATGAAAGCTTTGCCTATAACTTGGGCTTGATCCTAACTAGCTCTTAAAACTTAAATTAACTCATTTATATTAATCTACATTCTATCATGTCGTTTTATCTCTCTTCCATCTTGCACTTCCTGTTTCCTCTTCGTGTCTCCTGTCATCTCGTGCTTAATCAGCACACCTAGATTCCTCCTCCTCTTCCTCTCTCCCCGGAAATCCCGCCTATCTTTCCTGCCTTGCTATTGGCCATTCAGTTCTTTGCTAAACCAATCAGAAGGTGACTTGGCAGAGATACATTTTCACAGTATACATACAAACACTCTGCAACAAGTTGTGAATTTTTTTAGCTGTATTATATGTGGCATATGGATCCTTTTTATTAATGCTGCTAAATCATATAAGTCAGTTACTGTTACTTAACAAAGGGGCTTTGGAAGAATTAAATATTCTTGAGCCACATATTCAGAAACCCACAATGGTTTTCAAAAGGAAGGCACAGACACATGATCTCTTCAGGGTCTCACTTAGTTGTCATGGAAGACTCAGCTTCTGTGGTCCTATCTCCACCATTATCCCTTAGAAATTGCCAAGTGCTGTGAGTAATGTTTCTACTGTTGGGTGCTAGTCTTCTCTCTGATGTATAGATAAAACCAGATGAGGCTTATCAAACTGTTAATCCAATAGGTACATCATCTTTCTTCAAAGAATGGCATGAGGGGTTGGAGAGATGGCTCATCGATTAAGAGTACTGGCTACTCTTCCAGAGGATCTGGGTTCAATTCCCAGCACCCACATGGCAGCTCACAACTGTCTGTAATTTCAGTTCCATGGGATCCAACACCCTTACACAGATGCACCAATGCAAATAAATAAATCATTAAAAAAAAAAAAAAAGAATGGCATGATATTCCTTTCCCCTACTCCATCAGAAGTAGCACTGTGTTTTCATGGATTCAGATGGTAAAATGCTCTTTCCCATCCTCAGACAGTAGTTCACTAGTCTTGATTTATCCCCTCAGGAAAAGAAAAGCCCCCTTTGGAACATTGCCAGCACTTTTCTTAGTACTTATCAGAGTTTTACTGCTTGTGTACGTGGCTCCTTTTCATATTATAAAATATCTCAGAAGAGTAGTTTTCATCCCTCTCTGAACAGTATCCAAGAAATTTGTTGACCAGAGCTTTGCTGGACGAATTTTATCTTGAATCCCCTAAAATATGTATTAAAATTTCAATTTTCCAGAATTAGAATGTCTAGATTTGGGATTCTGGAAGATGGGAATCCTTAATACTTGCATTAAGTAATTTTAGTTATCTCTACAAAAACTTAGACTCTTAAGTTATTATAGAAATGAATAAGAATGTATTTTAGTTTTAGAGGAACTTATAATTGTGAAAAGTACCATAGTTTTTTTTTAAAAAATATAGAAAGTATCCCTGTTGTATTTGATTCTTTGAAACTTACCTTATTGCTTTTCATTTTCTGTTTGATTACTGATTGGTTTACATAATTTTCTGTGCAACAGGCCTATATAACTAAGAAATCAATCAGCAGGGCTTGTTACTCTGTAAAGTAGGAAAGAACAGTAACCTGCATATTGAGCAAAAGGATAGTTTCATCCTTCTTTGAATTTCCTCCCCTCCTCAGTTTTTCTTGAATTTGGTTATCCCTTGTATTGTTATAGGTTTTTGTTTTACCTCTTTTCCTCTCCAGTCTTACTGAGATGTTGAGTTCAAACCCAGAGCCTTGCACATGCTAGGCAAACACTCTTCCACTTTCAGACAGCCTACTTGTCTTATTTACTGTTTGTAAACCTTGGGAGGGCCTTAGGGCTCAACTCTTTGCTGTCTGACTGAGCAGTGTTATAGTAGTGCAGAAAACCATTTCTACATACAGTAATCTGTGGAGTAGTTATATGTTTTAAAACTTATGTCTTATGGATTTGACTTGAAACATAAGAGATTAGTGTACTGTTTCTGTAAGTGTTGATGACTAGTCTGTACTTTTTTGTACTTTTGGTTTTTTAAAGACAGGGTTTCTCTGTGTAACAGTGTTGACTTTTCGGGAAATTTCTTTGTAGACCAGGCTGGCCTCGAACTCAGAGAATCGCTTCCCTTTCCTTTCCAAGTGCTGGGATCAAAGGTGTGTGCTACCACCCCCTGGCTTAGTCTGTACTTTTTAAGTATGGGGCTCAAATCCTTGAGTTAGTAGCATTACAAGGTGAGAACATTTAATGCAGTGTAATGAATGAATGAGAATGTTTATACAAACTTTAACTTGAATTCCTAGACCTGGAGATGGAGGGGCACTTCATTCACAATAGCTACCTTCAAAGTGATAATTTTTATATTTATTAAAACAAAAAAATATAGGTTTAAATCAGTCTATAACCCCTCCCTCCCTCCTTTCCTCTCTCTCTCTCTCTTTCTTTGTCACAAAGATGTGACAGGCATGTATGAATAGTGATGAATTCAGGAAAAACTCCTAAGCTAGACATTATCTTGACAGTTGGTAGACAGATGCTCTTGATTTGAGTGTGAGACTGAGGTATTCAAAAAGCACTTCAAAACACACTACTATGCCAGGCAACATTATTTTCCTTATATTAGGATAGTGTTTTTAGCTACTTTGTAATGTTTATTTATAAAGTACCTAGTAATATCTGGGTAAAAATTTGTAGGTCATTTTTTAATACAGCAACATGTAGTCAGTTTTATAAAGTTCATTTTAGATCTTAATGCTTAGAAACTGATGCTTTTCTTTAAAGAGAGGGAACATGAATCTTTCACATTTTACCATGTATACTTTAAATGAAAATAAAATATGTTGAATTCAAAAAGATGTTTTGATTTTGGAAATAGTTACGCAGGGCTGGGGATGTAGGTCACTTGATAGAGCATTTGACTAGTATGTATGAGGCCCTGGGTTCAATTCCTAGTACCACATCAAAACAGCAGTGATGGCGTATGTCTATTATCTCTGCACTTGGGAGACAGAAGCAGGAAGATTCCAACTTCAAGGTCATTTTTTGACTACATAGCACGTTCAAGGCTAGGCAGTTCTACATGAGATCCCATCTCAAAATTTTTTCCCCCAAATGTATTTCTTTTGTTACCTGAGACACATTACCCCTTTAACTGAGGTTATAACCAATTGCTTTAATATTGCTTACATTTAATATACAATATATGAGGTGTGGCTTGTCATATTTCTTTCTTAGTCAAAGGTATATTAAAGAAACAAATCATTATATTTCTACATTTAGGAAGATATTTTCTAGTAGGATTGGGAAGGTCTTCCAGGGTTCTTCATTGTGTGTGTGTGTGTGTGTGTGTGTGTGTGTAACTGGAGTGATTTGTTATTTCTCTTTGTAGTACAAAGGCTTTCTTTGACTTTATTACATTTGTAAAAATTTATTTGCATGTGTTGGGGGCACACACATGCCAAGGCACACGCCTGCTACAACACATGTGTGGAGGTCAGAGGACAGCTAATGGCATTTAATTCTTTCCTTCTACCATGTGGTTTCTGGGGAACAGACTCAAGTTGTCAGGCTTAGTGATGAGTACTCTTACCTCCAGAGCCATCGGTGGCCCTTCTGTGACTTCAGGCTTTGGTCTGGGAACATGATAGTTCCTGAAACTGTCTTAACAGTACGGGATTTGAGAAGATACCTTTTGTAAAACAAATTTTGGTGATTATGTTGTAACATGAATATGGACAGAAATATGCCAAACTATAATAAATGTTCTTAATGTTAGACATTTGGCGCATGAGAATAACATAACATCTGAGACCTTTTAAACTATGTAAATTTTAGTGAATAGAAAATTAAAATGTATTCATTTTCAAAATATATTTAGAAGTTACTTAGAATGTTTTATGTTTGGCTTATTAGAGATTGTGTTATGTAGTATTTGATTTGGAAATGGAAATCCATAAAATGTTTAGGTTACCTTTTGTAATCTTACTTCTCATTTACCTTGTCCAACAGCAGCAGAAAGTTTATGTAATGTGACACTAATATCTGTATATATCAGATAACTCTAATATTCCATGAATATTGAGGTTATCACATGGATAAAATAATACTTGAATAATACATTTTACAAGGTTACTCTCTTTCTTACATAAAGAATAATGAAAAGTTAGAATTATAAGAATATTGCTTATGAGAGTATATCATTGGTAATCTTATTTTCCATTTTAATATGTTATAGAAAATAATGATTTTATATGCTCACATTTTTGAGATATATATTGTGATGTAGATATATACTGTGAGGTTTTAGAAATGGCAGAAACAGCTGGGAAGATGTAAAAAGTAAAAAGGGGAAGGTAGGGGCTGTTAGCAGTTTGATTGGCCCCAGATTATCTAACCCCTTAATGTTCATCTGTGCTATAACTTTTAAAGATACTCATATTTGGAGATAGTACCTCTTTAGTTGGTTTCATTCTTTAATTAAGGCAATATTGTAATTATTGCCAATTCTGTATTTTTTTAAATGTATTTTTAGATACAAACAAAAAGTTCAAGTCAGATTGAGACTCTGTTTAGGATAAAAATATTGTAAAATTTCATGTAATGTGGTAAAACATGATTATTTTTAATTTTTTGTATTTTGACATTGATGATTTAATACTTATATTGAAATATCTTTTTAATAGTTAATTTATGCACAAATTTTATCTCACTAGAAATATTTAGGAGAACAGACTGTTCTATCCCTATATCCCTGCTTCTTTCCTAAATATATGTATCACAAAATTTTTCATTTTAGTACTTCTAGACATATAGATGCTTTCATTTCCAACTTGTCTGTCATAAGGCCAAAGAAATTAAGGATGAATCTAAGACTTACAGTAGATGTTAGTATAGCCAGGATTGGCTAGCTGTTCACTAAGTCCATTTGTATCTATCACTTTTACTCAAAAACCTTTCCTTTTCACAGTCTATTCTCCCTTCTGGTCACTTGGAAGTTAGGTGTAGTTGTGATTCTGTGTTGTAGCTACTGAAGTCCGAGCAGAGATGAAGGGTATTGCCTCTAATCTTGGCTCACAGGCAACTCCTGTGTTTCATCCTATTTCTGTTTTCCCTTTGGATGCAATGAGGAAGCCAAGCCTCTAGGAAGACCACATCTATGGACTCTGAGTCATTCTGTGGGGTAGCATGGTGGCTCACTGAACAGAATGATCCGTTTTGAGTTTACCTGAGCCAAAAACTCGAGCTAAGCCACTAAGATCTTTCTGTTATTCAAGACTTTTTGTCACTGTGAAAAATAACTGAGAGAAAACTTCAAAGGGTAAAACATTTAATTCATCTCACTTTTTCAGAGGCTTCATTAGTCCATGGCTAAATGAACTCATTGCTCTGGACCTCACGTGAAGCAGAATGTTATGGCAGCAGTATGAAGTAGAGGCTGCTGTCTCATGTTACATAGCCAGAAAGCAGAGAAAAGACAAGACAAGATAGACATTTTCACGGTATACCTCAAGTGACTTCCTTTCTTCAAGTAGCCCGCATATCTTGCTTCTCACCATCTCCCAGTAATGCCATCATGATAGGAATTGATCAAAGACTTAACCCATTTGATACGTCTGAGTCCTCACTTTCTAAAACCTCCCACCTGGCAGCCAAGTCCACTGTACTTGACTTTTTAACACATTTCATACTCAGACCATAACACTTGAGATTTATCTTCTTCAGCAGGTAGCTTCTCTTCACTAATTCACTCAACAGTACTTAGAATGAATAGATTACTCAAAAGTAGTTCTTATTTGTTTAGAATGTAATTACGAGTCAAGAAAACAAATCTGAATTGAGAAGTAAGAAATTGGGTATGGCTCCATTTATAGGAGCAGTCAATGTGGAAGTCAGTGACAGAAAATGAAGGATAGTGAGAAAACATCGTATGTTGTGCTGTACAATTGTTTTAAAAAAACAACAACTTAGAGATAGCGAGTACTGTAAACCAGCACGGGAGAAAATTCTTGGGAATTGGAAAAACGGAATATTATGAGTAAGAAAATCTAGTTTCTACAAAATAGATTTTAAACACTGTTGGTCTGATAAAAAGGAAATTTGCCATTCTATATACAGTTTGCAAGTATAAGTTTTGCTTATTGTGATGACTATCAAAGCATTTGTGATATTCAGAAAACATGGACTGGCTTATAGCTAAAAGAACAGAGTTGCAATCCTATATTGTAGGCTGAAATTTGGACTTACTTGAATATTTTTACTGATGAGTGCTGCTCTAAGGTACATGATTGAATTCTAATACCACTGCTTTATGTGTATATAAAGTTGAATGGCTTGCATTCCTATGATGCCTAAACATAGGTGATATTTACGTTGTATTTTGAATATGTGAAATATTGGAAAGCATATTTTAAGAGACAAAATTCATTATCTCATTTTAACTAATATTTGCTCTTCATATTGAAGTTGATAGAATTTAACCCATTGGGCCTCAAAATTGGATTTTATCAGATGTTAAAAGTAGAAAAGTAAAATGTATCTTAGGTTGCTTTAAACAGATAGTAGCTATAAGTTTTGGGTTGAATGTAAGCTCTGAAGTTTCAGTGAAATAATGGTGGGCTTATAGGAACAATTATACTAACCAAAATTTAAATCCTTGGCAAGATACATAGTAAATCAAAGTAACCGTGAACATTTGAGATTGCTGCTTTTTGTCAGGTGGAGTTACTGCTCCTGCTTCCAGTGTTCTAATAGGCTCTAGTCTTTGACATTTAGAAGTTGTACCTACTTTAAAAACCAATAGACAAGACTGTTCTTACAAATATGCAGTAATGTTAAGTAAAAGACGATAAAATAAATTGAAGTTATATAGAAATCACTTGTATACTTCTGCTATAATATTAATATTTTTCCTGAACATTTTATGTATTCACCAGTACAAAAAACATGTTGCATTTTAGAACTAATAGTGAATGATATACTCAAATTTGTCCTGCTTAGATGCTTTAATAGCTCTGTATAGTAGTTAGATGAAACATAGGAGTTGGGGTTTATTACTAATATATTTAATGATTTATGCCACAAAGCCTTTAGTTAATTGCAAATTTTTCAACAGCTAAGATTAACACAGTAAACTGCAAATCTGTTTGTTCCATTTCTCCTGCTCTCTTTACTCTTCCTCTTATCCCAGCCATCCCATTCCTTTTCTACCTGTGTTTATTCGAATTACCAGTGATTGTTGCTTCATCCACACTTAGACCTTTCTAAGGGAAGGTGGCCTTCCTACCCCTCCTGTTGTTTTAGGAAGATTTGTCTATTCCTAGGCAAACTGATTGGTGGGCATTTGACCCATGAACTAGAAGGACTAGAGGATATAGAAGACTGAAGCAGCTAAGAGATGAAATAAAACTGTAGAATTTGGGTAGGATTGCCAGAAGTATTAGACAAGCATTTAGGATAGAACTAAAACCTCTGAGCAGGGTTAGGAGTTGGTGGTAGAGAGCTTGTACCTAATACTTCAGACATGCTGCACAGAGAAATGCAACTGGGCTGGGGGAGGAATGGAAGACAGATAAGGAAAGTGATGGACACCAGACCTCTCACAGTCCCTGAACAAGACAAAGGGGTTCTTTTCTATCACTTTCCAGATCTCACTTGCAGGAAGTTGGGTCAATAATGCCACATCAGTGTAGTCCCTTTCCTTGACTAGTATGTATTCTTATAATAAATATCTCATCATTGTCATGGTCATCATCATTATTATTGTTAATCAACATCATCATCTTCATGGGTGAACTTTGTTTCTAGTAATCAAAAGAGTGCTAAGAAAGCATTAAGGTTAAAGACAAATGTCAGGGTACATTTGCGATAAGGGACCTACTCTGGACACTGTTCTACACAGAACCTTTCCTCTTCTCATTATTTTTATGTCATCCTTAGAATAAACTCCTGTATGACTTCTGGGTCTTTCAGTGTGAGAGCTTGTGATAGATATTCTTATTGCTTAATTTGCCTTTATTATAGAAGTCAAACATTTATAGTAAACTGATACACTGCTCAAAATCCTGCTCGGGAAGTCTGTTTGAGTATATTAGCTTTTTTGTATTACATAGCCATACATAGGCATTTATCAGTGTTGTCAACAAACCAGTAGACCACTGCATTCGTACCTAAGTGCTTTGTCACAGTTCTACCAAATACTTAAGAGCACACCGCATATTACAAATTGTGTGTGGCACTCAAACACCTCAGGTGGACTTCACTTACTCAAATTTAGTAAAATCACTCTGGTACTTTTGTGACATGTATGATCTCTTAAATTTACATTTAGGTAAATAGAAATTAAGATGTTTATCAAGCCTAATATTGGGTTCTATGATTATGTGCCTGGAAAGTTTCTTGTAACTTTGTCTTGAATAATGTTCATTCTCCTTCATTCTTTAGGTCAAGAAATTGCTTACATGAAGGACACACTCTCCTTAAAATGCTATCTGGTCTCTTGGCAAATACTTAGAAAAAGCTTTTAAAGTGGACAATGAAATTTGGGAGGGTCTGTCATTCTCATTGTCCCTAACAGTTTCAGGTACTTTAGAAATGAATAGACTTGCCTAAAAACCTTTTGATAAAATGCTGGAACAACACTGTTTCAGAAGCCATACCCATCATTATTCCATTACAATTTCAGAACTTGCTTTCAATTTAGGTTTTACATCTTAAGTTGAGCTTTCAGCCTGCAAACACACCCTAATTTAATATTCCTAAATTAAACCAAATTCTTTGCTTCTCCACCAAGAATAGCTTTCTATCATCATGTGGGGGAAGAGATCAGTCTCGTGGGGGAAGAGATCAGTCTCATCTTTGGAGGTGTTTTCTAAAACAAAGTTACTCATTTTTTTGTCATTCAGTTACACCTAGAATAGTTACTATATAATGTTTCTCTGCATATTTTTGAAAGGAAATTATTTTATCCCCTTTGTTGATATATATCTTGTTTTATTGTTTTGTTTAACACCAGAGGTAGTGTCTTGATCTTGTTAATGTAGTTGGATTTACCTGTCTTCAAAGTATATAGGATCGCAGATGATGCTGGTCAAGTATTTCTCAGACAAAACAACAGACCAGTCCTTTTAAGAGTCATTTATACTTGACAGTGTTTAGTAAATGTAAAGCAGTGTACAGAAGTGAAATATTTTTATCCAAATTAAATTGGTTGTATGGTCCAGTAATAGTGTCATTAAGGGAAGCTACCACACTGTGGTAGAAGATAAAATTTATCTTTTTTAAGCCAAGGTGGAAATGTGTTATAGAAATTGGTTGTTGGCATTTGCTGGATGGGGTTCCTTATTTCTTCTGAATGTAATTACGTCTAATTTCTAGAGTGGGCTAAGTCTTCTAGATTACTGGGATAGTATTACTATTGATAAATATATTTCAAAGTCAAACTTAAGTAGGGATTTGGGGTTTTGGGTTGGGATAAAATTTTCTTTAAAACATTTTACTTTAATTGTCCCCCACATTTTCCAGAAGGATCCTTGTGGCAGATTGTAGGAGTTCAGATTTATGCTTTTTCTCTGATAGAAACTTTGAGGGTTCCTGTGAGTTCTAGTTGAATGCCAGTGTTTAGAGCATAGTTGATAGGAGTTAAAGAAACACATGGCACTATTATATGAAGAAAAACGTTCACCACTTTAAAATAAATTTGCCTGTGTTTAAACTAGTAAACTAATGGAACATAATTGTCTAGATTTTTTTTTTCAGAAGAAAAGTTGATAGATACAGGACCTTGATAAATAGTGCACTAATGCTGTTAAAGTCTGTTTTTTAAAGCAGTAAAAGATGTTACTGAATTTTGAAGTAGACAAAAATACTGTCAATTTGTGAGTGTGTGTGAAAGCGGTTCTATACTATATCCTCTCAGTCTAGAGCAGTGCTTGGCACTGCTACATAGGAATCTGTTATTACATAGTGTGCAGTATTCTGTTATTATGTATAACGGTGTAATAACAGGGTTTCTAACAGAACAAAACAACCCTAGGCTGTGTACAAGGAAGTGTTTCTTATAGTTTTACTGTGTATATGAGTGAGAGTTCTATATGTATCAGTGAAATGAAACAGAGGAGCTTAGTAAAAGATCATTTTCATGCATGCCTTATTTTTGCGATTGGCTATAGAAATCTTATCCACTGTCATAGTTTATTCTGTTGGAATTTTCAGAAGTACTAGAAACCCTTCAGTGAACCTGTAGTTACTAATTTCTTTTGAGTTAAGAAAGACATTTTACAAAGTGGACACATTGTTTAATTTTGTTTTGCATTTTACTAGATTGCAGTGCTAGGCCAATAAATTAAACCCAGGCAGTTCTGTTGCTAATTACACACAACTTCTCTTGGTATCAGATATTCAAATCCATTTTATGAATATGGTAGAGAGAATAACAACTGTAAAACAAAGCAGTGTGCATGTAAGTGACTGTTAGCGTGCATTTCAGAAAGGATAAATGCTCACCATATGGTACAATTACTGTGTCCAAGTTTTCAAATTAGCTTCTCTCATCCTCCTTATTACTGTCTTTAAAAAGAGAGGAAAAAACCCAACATGATTTATCTACTCTGCAGCAGAACTCTTGACGCAAAACAGCAGCCCAGTTCTGTCCAGTTTTTTTTTTTCCTTAGCATAATAGAGGCTGTCGGACTTTTTTATACTAATTACTGTGTGAGCCTCAGATGAACCCCTTCAATTCACAGGGCTTTGTTAAGGGAGGAGCTGTCAATGTGTCTGCCCGTTTGCAGCTGTGCTGTGGCTTTAGCTTGCTTAACATTATGCTGCTTTTTAGACTTGACAGAAGGGATTTTTTTTTTTTTTTTTATTAAGGCAAAGCAGCCTTGTAACGAAATGGTTTAAGCAGCTGCATTGTAGGGAAGCACAAAGAAGTTATTATTGTGTCTGTTTAGGAGGGGGGAGGATAAAGGGGGAGATATTCGGCTGCTGTTGATGCCGATTGTTGACTTGCCATCTGCCAGATAGGGAGAAGAAAAAAATGACAGCTCCAGCAGGGTGTTCAAGAGGTTGTTTGGAGAGACGCATAAACATGTGCAGATGTCGAACTGAATAATGGCTAGAACTGGAGACGGTTTATGATGTGCTGCTGTTTGTGCGTATACAGAATGAATGTATGTGTGGATTTGGTTAACCAAGGGTACATACTAATTATCATTGTTGTCCTGCATACCCCCCTCCTCTGATTTTGTTAATTAGTTTAGGGGTGTAATACTTCCTCTTCCCTCTCTTATTCATGTCTAGGTTTAGAAAACAACTTCCTGAAATGTTAATACAAACTTTCTTACTCTCTATAATGAAGGTAGATAACCCATTTGGTTAATGTCAGATATGAATTCCTAACTGGTAATAGGAACTTTTGATTAAGTAATCTTTTAGTTCAGTACCATTTTCTTAATGATTCCACTGACAGTTTAACTATCCAGTACTTTAAACTATCATTTGAAACTGAATTGATTTATTCTATAGTTTATCATTAGAGGTAACTTAACTACCACATTTTAAAAAAGTAATTATATAAAACATTGAACCTAAGTGTTTCCAATTGTGAAAGAAAAAAAAAGGGTACACAGAAACCTGGCTTTTTTGTATAATACCCTTTCTCTTGTTTTTACACAGAAACCTGGCTTTTTCGTATAATACCCTTTCTCTTCTTTTTGTTTCTGCTAATAACAGGGATTTTCATCAAGCATTGATGAATTGTTTTTCTTTCTTGTCCTTTCGTACCATTTGGTCTTAGAGTTTTGAATATCTAGAACTCTCTTTGCACATAGATAGAAATAACTCTTTATCCAAATGTTTTACTTTGATCTCAAATAATTGAGATGATACAGTGATGTTATCAAAGATTTTTTTAAGAACATCTCAATTTTTGGTAAGATTTTAAATTTCAATCGGTGTGAATGAAATGAGTGACTAGAAAAGAGAGCCCTGCTCTTTTTTTCTTTTTTCTTTCTTTTTAAATTTCCTTTTAAAATGCTGTTTGGATTCTTTAACTAAAAAGGAAAATGTTAGAGGAGAATTGCTAAGAAAGATTGTTTACTTTGAGTTTTGGTACACTCATGCTTTTCTAAACACATAAGGTCTTGTTGCATAATTGTTAAGAAAAAATGCCTACAGTGGTTGAAAGGCCAGTATCCTGGCAGCTCTGGGTCCAAAGTAATGTCTTTCTGAAAGGGTTAATTTCTACTCATAAAGAAGTTGAGTCAATTCTTTCTGGCGGGAAAAAAAAATGTGTTTTATTGTCAGTTTCTTCTCTAGCAACTCTAATCTGTGCTTGCTGGGAAAGCACAGCTAATCATCAGTTCCACTCGGCCTCACTTTGTCTCCTGTATTTCTTTCATTTGGGAAATGTGGAATTATGCACATATTGTTTGTAGTTTCACAGTCAGTACGGCTATCCCTCCTAAGTTTGGGACAAGCAACTGACGTTTTCCACATCGAGGTTTTGTTAAATTGAGAGTGTGATTTGCCAGAGGTCAGTATGTTAATGAGCAGCTGACTGAAGCAAGCTTGAAGAAAGCAAACTTGCTGTCTATGCGATATTAGTCATTTATTTTCTCATTTCTTCAGAGCCAGTTAACAAACCTTAATGCAGGCAAGTACACACAGAGGAGTGACTGAAATACTAAAGACAGTATTTTTGAAGTTAAAGGGACTAGATAAGTGAGCTTATAAAAGTCACTTAAACTGTTTGAGCCTGAATTTAGTTTCTAAAAGAAGGAAACAATAACAGCCATTGAAGAAACCTGAAAAGACTAAATGAGAAGGTTTGTCTGGAACAAAGTCAGTACTAACTGTTAGTAGTGCTTCATTTTTGTTAGGTGTTGGTGAAAGTCTAGAGATTGTAGCTGTTGCAGTTAGTATTTGTAAATTGTTCTTTTGGGAAGTGAGTACACCAGTTTCTAGAGACTGGGTTAAGGGAATAGTCACAGAAGATTTTTATTCGGAATCCAGTGTTTAGTGACTTACTGTTGTTCCATAAATGTGAAGGGAAATCATTTGTTTAAAGTGAATGTGGAGAAAACTGTTGAATGTAAATATTTTGGCTATGTGGTATAAATGGCTTTTCACTGATTGTTTCATAGTGCATACTGTAGAGTCATTTTCCTATTTAAAAATAAGTATGCAATTGCTAAAGAATATACCCTCTTTAATTTAATGGTAATCTCGAATTATTTTTGAAGGTACATTATTTTCTACTATGGCAAATACTAATAGTGAACAAATAGCATTAAAAGTATGGCTTCATCTCCTGAGGAAGTTTAAAACATTATTTGATTGTCAGAACTCTTTACTTTGCAGAAGAAAAAGGCTGTCAGTTTCCCCTTGGTGTAAGGTGCCAGGGTGAATAGAAGTGTTTCCTTGGAGGAATTAAGAGGAAATGTCTTTATTGAGCTGAGTCAGTGAATTCCCCAGAGGACAAGTAGTTCCCACACAGATGTAGCTGGCAGTTTTTAAGGTTTTTCTTTTCAAATGTTGTTTTTATTAAGCATCTACTCTATTAGTAAGTATGGTCCAGTAACTTTGGATGATGACTGAAGCAAGGTGTGTTGCACCTTGGAGAGTGCCTTACTCAGCACTGAAGAGTGCTCCTTAGGATTAGAGAAAATGACAATGGAGAATTTCAAACAAGAAATTGGTTGTACTAGGAAAAGTGGTGCATGACTTTAATACTGGTACTCAGGAGGGGGAGGCCGAGGCAGGTTGATCCTGTAAGTTTGAGGCCAGTGTGGTCTACATATCAAGTTCCAGAACAGCCAAAGCTACAAAGAGATACTTTTTTCTCTAAAAACTAATAATAATAGTAATTGTGATGATGGTGGTGAAGATGATGCTTTACTGACATGATACTGTAAAAAATAAAAAAGCTGTTTACCAGAAGTAACTTACATAAAGAGAAATGGGACTATCCATGTCTATGAACTGTTGTATAACAGATGAAGAAGCAACCTAAAAATGACTATAAAGACATTTTATAAATGAATAAAATTGTACTGCATGTATTTCCAGGACAACTAAAAAAAGATTTAGGATATTCTAGCTTTTATGGTATATGGATGTATTTGAATTATGTCTCAAGAAAATACTACATGAATAGTAATTTTAAAAAATATTGGCCAGTATGTTGAAAACAGAAGAATATTTCACTGTCTGACATACTCTTTAAGGCATCTTGCAAAATGTTTTGGCTTAAAGTTTTTAATGTGTTTTTAGTCTCAAGGAAATCTGATTGAAGATGTTGGTAAACTTGGTAGCACACTTTTTAAAACAGAAGATGATTAAATAAGAAAGTGGAAAGGCATAAACCCAAGTAGTTCAAGGGCATTTCCTTCATTCCTCCTTTTTTTTTTTTTTTTTGACTAAGCAAGTCACTTACTCGTTTGAGACTGGAACACGGCATCAAAGTTCATAATTTTATACTTTTAAGTGAAAACACATGGAACAGCAGCTGTCACTTCCTGGCATCTTTCTGAAGAGATATTAGAGTGTGTGTGTGTGTGTGTGTGTGTGTGTGTGTGTGTGTGTGTGTGTGTGTGTGTAAAGCATAAAATGACCATTGTTTCCTTCTCTGTGTTTGTGATGTGTTAAGACACAAGGTAGTTAGCTCACTCTACTTTCTGGTTTAGTTAAAAAGGATTTGGAATTTAATTTTAATTTTTTCTCCCCCCCCAAAAAAAAACATTCATAGGATTGTGTAGTTTCAAAGGAATAAAATTGTTTAATTTTACTCTTAAAAATGTTAAAGGCCTAGTTTATTCAGAGTTAGAGAATAGCATAGTTGGTAAGTGGGAATTATACCTTACGTATAGGGAGAAAAGGACTTGTCTTAAAGGTATATATAAAATCTACATAAAAACTGAATTCATGCATATGACAACTGATTGGCTGTATAAAAGTAAATTTTCTGTCACCTTCTTGTAATATTTTATCTCTCTTCAATATGACATTTTTTAAAAGCTAGGGTTTTTCTCTCCTTTTTACATTGTGTGTGTGTGTGTGTGTGTGTGTGTGTGTGTATGTTCATGTCATTGATGTGAAATTTAGGCGTGGATAATCAACAATTAACTTACACATAAAACTGTGACGGTAACATTAGCATTTTTATTATGCTAAATAAAAGATCTATCACACCACTGGATTTTACAGGGTTATATTCTGTTTCATGAAAATGGTCAATAAATTAATTGTAGAAAACATTTTCCCTCATAATGTACTTTTTAAGGAAAAGAAATAAAATGTGCAAGGTGCATTGAGCTAGTGTTTTACCCTTTTAGAATTAGTTGTGAAAACTCTGTGCTTTGCCTCTACAGTTAACTTATTTTTGCATTATCTTTTATTAATGACTGATTTATAACAAACTTATTGGCTGTTTGCTATTTTTTTAGAAGAAACTTTGGGATTAATCTTAGTTGTTAATCTGTGAATTATTTTATTCCTAAGAATGTACGTTGCCTTGTAATTTAAAGACCATAAAACCACTGTTCTACAGAGAACAGCACAATAGGCTACCTATATTACTTTAAAAAATTTCTTTTGGGTGACTTTTATGTGAGACTTCCAGACATTTTTCTGCCTGATATCTTGTTTTGTTTTTGTTTTTTAAAGTTACTACAAGCATTTCAATATAACCATTATGATGTCCAAATACAAATGATGATAACGATAGAAATATTTTTAATGTATAATGAGCAAATTTATGTTCATTTCCAGTTTTTAAATCCGATTTTTATTAGAATGATATATAAAGGTTGTTTCCTGTAATTTCTGGCTATGTGTAAGGTAATACTGCCCTCAGAGGGCCAAGGTAAGTAAATTCATTATTAACATTGAGAAGTGGCTTCTCTGGTATTTATCCAATGTGCCAGCTTGATTTGGAGAGGAGAATGAGTTTATGTGAATAATTGAATAGTGTTTAATTTCTTGTTGTTTTTCTTATTTGCTCTTTTTAAACATGATAAATGTATCTGAGCTCTTCAATTTGATGAAAACATTTAAGCACAGTTCTTTCTTGAAAAAAATAATTAACAGCTGACTGACCACAAATGTTACATTAGCTCCATATTCAAAGAGGATAAGAAAATTACCTACTTGGGAAATACCAGGTGATTTTACTTGTGTGTGTTTTGCTTTTTCATGCATTTAACGATAGATATTAAAGTATTTTAAATTATTTGTATTTAAAATAATTTGCATCCCTACATTTGAATCTATATATATAACAGGATTCTTTGAAATGGAAGCATATTTTCCTTTCAATTTAAAAAAGGTAAAAATGTTTAAAATTTTAATCAAGAATGTGTACTTTACTAATATGTAATGGTTATATATAAGATATTAGCAGTTAAAAATGTACTTTTTCCAAAGTAATTTTAATAGCTTAGTCTAATGTGTAGTTTAATATGTTTCCAAATTCAGAATGAGACTAAGTTGTACAATAAAAGAGGGAGCACAGGAAAGGAAGAACGTTAAGAATGAGACCCAACCTTTGCTTTGTTCTTTTGGCATGTAGCATTTTTAATGAGATTAGAAAGAAATGAAATGCTTAAATGGCCTATCTACTTTATTGCCTTTCAAGGATTACTTGATACTGAATTAGAAAAGAGGATTTCTATGAGAGTATTGGGAGGTTTTTTTTTTAAATTGTGATTATTGTTAATGAGAATGGTGGATAAAAACAGGAACAAGTTCAGTAAATAATGTTTTATCATGTATGATGTTGCAGAGCGTGCTGAGGTCAGAGGTCAACGTCAGGTGTCTTCACCACTCTCGTCACCTTTGTTTTGTTTTGAGGTACAAGTCACTCCTTGGAAGCTTCCATGCTCAGTGGGACTGGCTGGTGTGTGAGCTCCAGAGATCACTGTCTCTGTTTCCCTGGGCTGGGAATACAAGCTGTGCCATCATGCTCAGAGTTCTTAGGCAGATTCTGGAGATTGCCACAGAAGCATGAAGCCTTGAGTTCAAACACTTTATCGAGTGTCTCTCCAGCCCCTATATTTCTTCTACTTGCCTTGTGCACGCCTTTAATCCCAGCACTCGGGAGGCAGAGGCAGGCGGATCTCTGAGTTTGAGGCCAGCCTGGTCTACAGAGCGAGTTCCAGGAAAGGCGCAAAACTGCACAGAAAAACCATGTCTCGAGAAAAAAAAAAAAAAAAAAAAAAAAAAGATTTTAATGCATGACCACAGTGTATCTTCAGATCCTTCCCTACCCCCTGAGTCTTTTTCTTTATACCATAGGATGTTTTAGTTTATTAGCAAACAATTATATAATTCTTACTATTTGTTTATGTTGTAAATATTAATCTGTTTTTCTATTGCCCTTGTCCCCATTTTCCAGAAGAGGAAACTGAAGCATAGAGAGATTGATGTGCCCAGTTTGTCACTCACATCCTTAGTATAGTAAGTGACAGAACTGCCATTTGAATCTGAACAGTTGGGTCTGCAACCACTGTGTGAAAAGGATGTTGTTTATGTAGCTGTCTATTTCAAGTATCATCTCTGTCCTCTAATGGCTTTTCCTTGTGTCTCAGTTTCTTGTGGCTATCTCTGCAGTAACGATGCTACAGTGCTTGCCTGAAGACATCCCTTGGGGCGAAACCTGAACACAGTGCTTTGCTGAGGACTTTCAAGTTTTCTTTTTTCTTTTTCTTTTCTTTCTTTTCTTTTTTTTTTTTTTTTTTTTTTTGGTTTTTTGAGACAGGGTTTCTCTGTGTAGCTTTGGAGCCTTTCCTGGAACTCACTCTGTAGACCAGGCTGGCCTCGAACTCACAGAGATCTGCCTGTCTCTGCCTCCCAAGTGCTGGGATTAAAGGCGTGCGCCACCGCCACCCAGCAACTTTCAAGTTTTCTTTGCTTTTGTCTTAGCCTTTCTTCCCTTCACCCTGTAACCTGATGGTGATGAAAGTCTTAGATTATTGTTTAGGAAGAGAAGAAAGAGGAGAGTTTTAAAGGGCCTGACTTTACCCTGAAAATGATAGCTGCCATGAATTTGAAGTTTTTCATTTCTAGGATGCCATGCCACTAGAAGCTGATCATTGGAGAGATTCCTAGGCGAAGGTCTAAGATAAAGCAGTACTCTTTCCACTCATTTTTTTAAAGTGGGGGCGAAATGGGTGACAGGTTGAACTACCTGATGTTTTTCCCCTGCATAGATAGCACAGGCCTCCTGATCAGCGAGCACTACAGTTTCATAGTACTTGCACAGTGGGCACCAAAAGGGAGGCTGAGATTCATTTCAGTTTGTATTAGACTGAGATGTCCTGAGTTTTTCTGCCATGAGTGTAGTCCTTTAGAATAGTGGTAAGTTGTTTATTTATTCAATTAGTAGTCATTTCTTACCATGATCTGTTGTAGGCATTGAATAAACATGGTGAGTAGGTTTATGCTATGGTTACATTGTTTCCATATTTGATTTTATGAAGACTATTTACTATAATTAAATTATATATATATATTACTTAGACTTAAATATTTAGAGAGGTGATGTGATAAAAGTGGAAAATATTTACAGTATAAATGTTAATTTTTTATAATAAAATTACATGTTTAAATTAATCCATTCCTTTGCAGATTTTTTTTTTCTTACTGTTTTGTTTTAAGGCATGGTCTCTCTACATAGTGCTGACTGTCATGGAGTTCACTATGTAGATCAGGCTGGCCTCCAGAGATCTGTCTCCCTCTACCTTTGTAGTACTTTTTAACATTTCCACATTATTAAAATAGTGTAGAAATGGAGAGGTTTTGCAATAATGTAGAAAAAGAAAGCTCTGCTTTCACAATCTACAAGAGTGTAAGTGAAAGCAAAATAATAATTTAGCTCACATTTAACACAGCAGGAAGCTGAGTACAGATTGAGTAATTCTCCACAACATATCTCCTTCTATGTAAACTAATGTTATGGTTTATTCTTCATTAAATTGTCAGGATGCTGTTTTCTGTTGGCGAGAATACGTGTTCTCTACTCCCCCTGGATTTCTCAGTAAAATTTGATAGTATAATACGGTTAGGATGTTGTTGTGTTTAAAAGAGTAATTAAAAAGTATTATTTCTTGGTGTAAAGGATGATGTTGCCTAAGAACAATAGGAACCTTGGTTTCATTAACCAGGTTCCTGAGTATCATTAAACAAATACCAGAATGGTTAAAGGTAAAATGGTAATTGTTCGGGTTTTGGAAAAAAGTTAAATAAAATACTGACAGATCGACCACACTGAGGTCTTAGAGAAGTTGAAGTTCTAACGTCTTACAGCAGTGGTTCTCCACCTTCCTAATGCTGCAGCCCATTAATACAGTTCCTCATGTTGTGGTGACCCCCCCACCCATAAAATTATTTTTATTGCTACTTCATAACTGTAATTTTGCTACTGTTATAAAATCATTATGCAAATATCTGTTTTGCACTGGTCTTAGGTGACCCTGTGAAAAGGTCATTCAACCCTCAAAGGGGTTATGACCTGCAGGCTGAGAATCACTGTCTTACATTATTCAGTTCCTAAATTTTTTTTTAAAGGGCTTTAGCTTCAAAGCAAAACATGGACCCTAGCCTTCCTTAGGAAGTAGACGTGAAAACTATACTTAATATAAAAACGACAAGTTCATGCATTATTCAGTGGAAGCAGAATTTCTTGACTATAATATATTTCTCAAAATAATCATGAAGGAACATATGGAAAAGCAGAGAAATGTGGGTACATCTGGAAAGCTTCTAAGGCATTTTGGAAGTACAAAGCAGCAGAGTCACCAAAGTTGTAAACAACTTCTATGTTGCCAGTTGTAGTGGTGATACTGTCCAGTCCAGGAGCAGCCAAACTTCTGCAAGATGAGAGTAGGTAGTGCCTCTTCATCTTGGAGTTAGCATAGCAGCAGTAGAATGCTGGAATGTTGAAAGATTGTGTACTAAAGTCACCCCCAGACAACAAAGAGTATCAAGTATTCTTTTCTCTAGGCACATGTATAGATATTTGGAAATGGCAGAGAATCAGAGATGATGATGTTATTTATTGTGGTTAAAGTCATTGCATAGATCTCATAGTTCAACACTGGTTAGTTAAAGAAGGAAATAATTCCTTCATTGAAGGAATCAATGAAGGAAAATGATACAACTGTTCTTCATCAAGAATGAGTTAATATATTTTTATATGGAAAACTTTTTTTATTATTTTGAGTGCATCTATGTCCTAAACTATTTTGTCCAAGCTGACCTCAAACTTCTGCGTTCAAGGGATCCTCTTTCCTCCGACTCCTGAATGTCTGGGATTGCAGATGTGTGCCAGAGCCCAGCTTTATTTCTCACTAAAATCTCTCCCATCTTCTCTTTGTACATTCCATTCTTGAAAACTTCTTACTAGATTTAAAATTTTATGAGGGTTGGACTATACCTGCATCATTCATTTCTACATTCTTAATACTTGCACGTATTTCAGCACTAAATAATATTTTAATGCTTTTATTTTTGTTTTCTGTGAATGGACGTTTTGTCTGCATGTACGTATATACACCATAAGTGCAGAGGCCAGAAGAGGGCGCTAAGTCCCCTGAAACTGGAGTTACAGGTAGTTGTGATCCGCCTTGTGAGTGCTGAGGACTGAAACTGGGTCCTCAGGAGGAGTAGTCAGGTCTTAACCTAATTATACACCTTTTCTTAAATTCTAAAAACATGTTTTCAAGCATAGTCTGTGATCTGTGGTGCTCATAGACCATTTAGAACGAGTGACCTGGAGCCCATATTGCCTTTGTTGTGTTTTGTAGACAAATCCAGTTTTCCTTTTTTAGCTTATTGAAACTAGCACATATTCAAGCCAGTTGATTGCAGTTATTAGTGACATTAGTAGAGATCACAAAAGAATTTACCACTTTTCATTTACTGAAGGGCAAATAAATAACATATTTGAGTGACTTAGTGAAAAGGAAGTGACAATCTAAACATTAAAATTTTTAAAAATTGGAAAAACTAAATTATATATGTGTATGAGTGTTTGTACACATTCTTATATATCACTGTGCAGGTATAAGATGATTAATGTCTTAAGCTATATGTTGAAATAATAACTAAAACCTCTTTAATTTCTTTTGGGTCATCTTTGTCTCATATTTAACAGGTTGAACAGGCATGAGAATAACCTACTGAGCACCATTCTTAACACAGTGATTTACTGTCCTCTGAATTATAAACCATATTCCTTAAATTTAAATAGTATATTTTATAAGGAAAGAATTTCACTTTTGAAAGTTATATTTTTACATAGTCCTTTGCAATTACAAAGTACTATGATACTTCACTACATTATGAAGAATACAAAATAAAATTATCAGGATTATTTTTAAGACATCTACAAAATACGGTAAGTTCAATGAGAAACCTGTTTCTTCTCCCTGAGAGACATGAACACTCTTCCACTTATAGCTTATTTGACACCTTTGTATAGAAATGAAACAGGCAGTTTTAAAGATTGCAGATGTTATGCTATATTTAACATAATGTACTTTCCTATATAATATTTGGCTTTAAGATAGTTAAGCTATATCATATAATGCTGCATTGTACAATATTTTTTGTTTAGGAGGATAACATTTACATACAAAATACACTGTACAAAAAATCTGCTTTATTCTTTTAGGAAGCTCAGGTGTTAAAATTTAGTTTGCATCTGTCAAAGAGTAACTAAATATTTACTATGATGTGAAGCATGAAGTTAAACAGATACTTATTCTGATGGTAGCATTAAGCATCTTTTTGTCTGCAGTTAAAAAATGAAGCCCATGAAGACTCTCAGAGTACTGCTGGAGATAGTTTATGGAAAGTTGTAAGTTTTGCCTTTACTGAAAGGTGCCAGGATGTGGCAGGGTCCTGTGCTGTTGCTCCCTTTGGGGGAGGGGGCCAAGTAGGCACAGAGTCAATGACACAGACTCTGGGAGAATGTTGAAACAACAAGCTTAGTTTATTCAGGAAGAGGCAAGTGTTACATACCCTCCACCCCACCCTGGGGGAAGGTCTGATGAATATGCATCTGCTGGTATGACATGGCTGCCTCTCATTGGTCCAGGTCATCTCTAAATCATGTCTCAGCTGCTGTTGCTAAGCCTCCTAGGCAGACCCAGGTTGGCTCTCAGAAAGTATCTTATTACTGGTTGGGCCGACAGTCCCTCAGGCCTGTTAGGGATGAGTCATCCCACACCAGACCCCCCCCCCCCCTTTTTTTTTTTTTTTGGTTTTTCGAGACAGAGTTTCTCTGTGTAGCTTTGCACCTTTCCTGGAACTCACTTGGTAGTCCAGGCTGGCCTCGAACTCACAGAGATCCGCCTGCCTCTACCTCCCGAGTGCTGGGATTAAAGGCGTGCGCCACCATTGCCCGGCCCCCTTTTTTAATATATAAAAGCATTTATTAGAATTGAATGTGTGTGTGTGTGTGTGTGTGTTTGTGTTTTTGCGTGTGCACACGCTCACGCATGTATGCATGCATGCATGCACAAGTATGAGAGTGGACACCCATGTATGGAGGTGAACACACATTTGTGTGCATGTGAGTGTGGAAGTCAGCTGCCTTCTCCTACCACTCTCTGTCTTATATACTCAAACCCAGAGCCTGCCAGTTCTGCTAGTTCAGCTTTGCTGGGATCACAGCCTGGCATTTCTGTAGGTTCTGGGGACCGGAACTCTGGTGGTCAGGTTTGCACAGCAAGTGCTTTTGCCTGCTGAACCATCTCCCGAGCTCCTAGAAGGTCTTAAATTTAATGTTTATCAGTTCGTAAAGACCAGGTGGTGTGTGACTAGGACTTGGGAGGCTAAAGCTAGAGGATTGCTTGAGCTCTGTTCAGGACAAGCCTGGGAAGGTCAAGGAAATCCCATTAATAAAGTGCAAGCTGTGAGACTTCTATTTACCTTTTTGCTGTTTTATCTTTGTCTTAAAGAAGTGTTATGATTTGAACTAATGCTGTTAGTTAGACATTGCATATTGCATAATTTTTTCTTTTTCCTTTTTTGTTAATAACAGTGTTTCAGGGCTAGAGATAACTATTCTGTGTTGAAAAGCTTGCATTGCTCTTGAGAGGATTGGAGTTTGATTCTCAGCACCCCTGTCAGGCTGCTCCCAACTACCTGTTTCTGGCTCTAGGGGATCTATCACCCTCTTCTGGACTCTATGGGTACCTGCACTCACCATGCATGTACCCACTCCCCTTATGGATTAAGATAATAAAAATTAAAATTAAAAAAGAAAAGTTTTATATACCTGTCACCACTTCAAAAGACCTTTTTTGGTTGATGGTATACATTTATTAATGTTTTGTGATTATGTGAATATTCATGAATAAGTACAGTGCTGATTATAAATTATATTAGTGGTGGTTCCATTTATTAACAAAGTGTAGTACTTAATGTATGCCAAGAAATATTTCAAGAGTTTATATATTATATCCTTACATAATCTGAGTAGGTACAATGATGATTCTCCTTTTCCAATTGAGATGTGGACAGGGTAAATTCTCTTAGTTTAGTGATATAATCACAGTTCACATCTAAGTTGTGTGCCCCCAGAGTCTTGCTCCAAACCATTACATTACAGTGTTTTACTTAGAGATTTTTTTTTCCTCTTTGGAAACAGTTGCACTGTGTAACTCAGGATGGCCTCAAACACACAATCCTACGTCAGCCTCCAGAGTATAAATTACAAGTGTGTACTACTATGCCTAGCCACTGAGAGAATCATGAAATAGAGTATATATTTTTAAAAGTCCAAAAAAAATCCCTGAAGCCTAGCTTGAGAATTTTGATTAGCTTTTTAATTTTTGATACATCAAGCAAGAATGTCCACTGGAAACTTAAACAGCAATATCACATGTATATCTTAATAATTTCAGTTTATTCACTGTTAGTAATTAGTCTTTAATTTCTATGGAGGAAATATGAAAAACTCATGTCCCATCCTCTGTTATATGTAGCATATTCTTAATATGATGATTTTGTATAATTGAATTCTAAATGGTTTTATGAGATTTGTGAAAAATAGTGCTATAATATCAAATATTTGAGCTGGATTGCATCTGTATTTGCTTTAATAAGGTCAGAATTATTTTATCTAGTTATTATTCTATATTATTAGGCTAGTACATGTTAGCATATACTGTTGAAGATAGGTTTCCAGCACATGAGTATTTATGCAGTGTTCTCCACTGGCACATCTTTCATCTTACGTCTAACTTTCTGCTTCTCATAGCCTAGAGCTATTATTAGGTTCTTCGATACAACCTAACCTTAAGACAGAATCAGATATTTACCATCCCAATTCATTTTTAAGAGGAGAAGCCTTGATTATGTATAAGCATCTTTTCCAGTTAGATATCTGAACAAATATAGACATCTCCAGGAAATGCAGATCAGAAGCTATTGGAGCATTGAATCTGATTTAGGTCCAGGCACATATGCTCCTAATTCCTACTTTGGTACTTTCTGATGCCTTCAGCTTTTAAAAATTACAGTGATGATTCTCAACAAAGTACTAATGAATAATGAAATAAGGCTTATATGTGTGAATTTAAAATGAAGGTATCAAATGATGTAATTTGACGCTAGATGGAACAACTTTAACTTTGGGAGATCCTGAGTTGAACATATATCACCCTTCCCCCAATATGGCCCATTTGAATAGGATGTCAAATTTTAGGTGGAAAATCTGCAATATGCATTGAAACAACCTGAGAGCTAAAACAAAATAGCATTTATATTATTTTTTAAATAGTGACAATCTACTCAAAACTGGATTATTTGTTGTAATACAAAAAATAAGTTATTAAATAATAAGAAAGTTGGCAGAGACCCAACTCTAGAAGCATAATAAATGAGTAGAACTCAGAACTCTCAAAAAAACAAAAACAAAAACAAAACAAACAAACAAACCATTTTCTTTCAAACCTACAGTACACAAATAGAATTCTCTATTTATTGCTTATAAGAATGGTTTGGAGCTTTTCCTTTGCATTTACAAGAAATTGAGTCTGGATCCTTCTCTCTCTTTTGCTGAAATTATAACAGATCATTAGATTTATTTTTGTGGTTGTTGTATAGCCAAGTCTTTGATTATAGTATGTAAGAGTGGTCTTTAATTCCATAGGGTTGGTACATTAAATAATGAAAATGATGACTTACAACAACAGAAAATTTTCTGTCATAGTTGCAGAGACCAGAGCATAGAAAAAAAGACATGAGCAGGGTTATTCTTCCTTCAAAGGCTTTAGGACAAAATCTGTTCTTTATTTCTTCTAGTTTCTGGAGGCTCCAGGTATTTCCTAGCTTGTGCTGAATCTCCTGTCATTGTCCCCATGGTCACCTGCCTCCTCCTTTGCTCCATATGTCTTGTTTACTCCTCTGTCAAATCTGTTCTTCAAAGAGCATTTTAAACTTGATATGGGGCTCCACCAGATAATCCAGGAGAAACTGTTCTAAAAATCTGTACTCTCTTTGCCTCTCTTGGAAAATGAGATGATACTGTCTTCTGTTGTATTGGGATTTATACCTCTTTTGAAAATCTATCATTTAGCTCAATACAGAACCCCAAAATACCAGAAACCCTTTTGGGAAATTGGAAGACCATACATGGAATTGTGGTCCTATAATTCTGATAATAAAACTGAGAAATCATGTTCCCTAATAGTGTAGTTATAGTAAAAGTCATTACTTATGTGGTTGTGGTGATTTTAGTATAAACAAATCTTTGCAGTTGATTGTGCAAATAAATACCATAATTATATATAATGCATAATTCTTGATAACAGTTTGATGGGTATTGACTTATATTTTTTCCATACTATGCTTTTAATCATCATCTTAAAGTCACTTCTACTCAATTAAAAATGCATACTGTAAACTAGTACTCTTTGTTCGACCAAGAGTAACTTGTGTTTATTTATCCTGGCTTTCAGTTGCATCATTTCTTCTTGATGTAATCTCACTGTTTTGTTCATTGTAATCCCAGGAGCAATAGACTACACACATACATATACCCACAGGCACAGAGATTAGGTATGTGGTAGACTGTGTGATCTAGAATGTACGGTAGGTAATGTTTACACAGTGACAAAATTGCCTGAGGACATATAACAGAGAACACCTCTGACAGTAGGCAAAGCCTGACTGTGTGTGTTGGTAGCAGTGGATTTCAAAGTAGATATAACCTCTATTCAAAGAGGGTAAGAAAGAAGTAGATGCACAGGGAATAGTAGCTAATAACTTAGGAAAATGTTGTGCTGGAAATGTTATCCCTGTGTTCCTACAGTGTTTTTTGAAGGTTTACCAGGAGAGTTCCTCCGAAATTTGAATGCAAGTTAGTGACTGTCCACAGAAAAATTTCTTGTTGCTTTTTTTTTTTTTTGACATTTTGTTTCGATCATAAAGAAGCTATCCTAAATTAGTTGAAATCTTTGAGCATAAATACAAAAGAAAGATAACTTGGTTTTAATGTATTGAGTATGAGCTCAAATGCAAGTTCTATCTGTAAAAGTAAGATTATGGAGGCTAGGAAAGATGGCTTAATCTGTACAGTACTTGATGTACAAACAAAAAGACTTGAGTTCAGATCCTCAGCACCCATGTCAAGAGCTGGGTGCAGTGGTTCAGACCTGTAATCCCAGTATAGCTAAGTGGAGAGGGCATCAGGTGTGTGTGTGTGTGTGTGTGTGTGTGTGTGTGTGTGTGTGTGTGTTGAAATTTCCTTCATCTACTTGTATACATGTGTCAAATATTTATATATGCATCTTTCATTTATTTAATAGAACTATTAGTCAAGTGATAGTAAGTATAGGGTACTAGAGTATATCACTTCAAGTAAACAAATATTGGTAGTATTTGCTAGGATTATGAAAATTGAGCTCCAAGAGCAGATTAGAACTTTGAAAATATGTCCACTATCATGAGCTTTAAAGCTTCCCAGTACTTTAAAAAGAGATTTTAAAAAATGAAATCAATTAACAGTAACAAATATAACTATATAAAGTGTTTCAACTGTGAAAGTTGAACTGCTTAAATCAGTAAACTAGTATCTGTGTGACTAATGCATGATTTTTTAAATTGTGTACAATGTACAAGAGTTATTCAAAGTGGAATCTGAGTAAATGGGCATTCATCTAACAGAGTGCATTGGTAAAGTTGCAAATTTCACATCACCATTAATATTTTAGAAGCTACTCCTTATTTTGAATTCTAGTGTAGTAGTATTCAATACTACTGTTCTCTGAGCCAGCATGGTGGCGTGTGCTTGTAATCCTAGCACTGCCCATGGCTATTTGAATAGTCTTCCCTTTTTCAGTTGCATTTCCCCCTTGTATTTCAGCCAGAACAACATACATTAATAGATTGAATGTATTAGTAGAAAATAAGCCCAATTACTTATATTTAAGAGATAGGTAGAAAAGCTATACAGTGCTGCTTTTCTTACTAAAAGACAGGTGTAGGCTTCAAGTTGAGGTTCTTTCCCTTCCTAGTGCTGGGATTACAGGTACATGCCACCACACTGGCTCAGAAAATAAGTGTTTTAATGTATATATGTTACATTAAATGTAATGAGTTTGTTTTTATTTTGTTTTGTTTTGTTTTGTTTTGTTTTGTTTTGTTTTGTTTTGTTTTTTGAGACACGATCTCACTATGTAGCACTGGCTGTCCTGGAACTTTCTCTCTGTAGACCAGGCTGGCTTTGAACTCACTGAGATCCATTTGCCTCTGCCTCTGCCTTCTGAGTGATGGGATTTAAGGAATGCTCCACATGTCCATCAAGTTGTGTTAGTGTTAAAGTATAGAGCGATACTTTAGAGCAGAAGAATGATTAAAAACCAATGAAATCAAACATAGGGAAGATTAATCTGGAGGTGGTTTGTTAGTAGAAGCTGTGGTGAGTAGCCTGGAGAAAGCAGTTAAGAACATTAGTAGAGTGGATGTAAGGCAATAACAGGCCAGTTTAGGTAAGGCTGGCAGGGAGAGACTTCTTGGGAAGTCCATTCTGACTTAGCTACTGGTCCTATAAGGCATGGCAGAGGTCAAATGCTAGGTTTAAACTTGGTCAAAAGAAGAAGCTGCTTTGTAGCAAAAGTAAACTTTTCAGATTTTTGTAGTTGTGAGATTCAGCATTTGAGATTTAATATCAGGAGACAGTCAGTCACATGATTCCCTCCTCCTCCTCCTCCTCCTCCTCCTCCTCCTCCTCC
>CABHPR010130896.1:31823-57348 GCA_902168415.1 Peromyscus melanophrys
CCTCCTCCTCCTCCTCCTCCTCCTCCTCCTCCTCCTCCTCCTCCTTCCTCTTCCTCCCTTACTCACTCACTCTGTAATACCCCCACCCCACCCCATTTTGCTTCCTAGCTCAGGAAGGCTTGGAGTTCATGGTGATGCTTCTGCTTCAGCCTCCCCATGTGCTGAGAAAGAAGTGGGAACTGCTGTGCCTGACGCGCCGCCATTAAGTTAAAATTACCTCCGCTCTTTCAAAGTTGAGCCTAGTTTGGTGGATAGATAGGAGTAGATATGTAAATCTAATAAAGTGTACGTTTATCTACTGTTAGTCACGCTCCATAATGGCTGTGTGTTGTATTTGTTTCTATATGTTAAGTTTGATGTGGTTATGGGCTTTCTTTGCTCATGTTCTTTCATCTTTGTGACTTGTCCATAGCATATGTGAAATGTTATTTTCCTAGAAAGAGGAAGTTAAGGTCAAGATTTAATAAGGAAATACACCCTATAATAATCCCATACCCAGGAGGCTGAGGCAAGAAGATTCAGAGTTTGAGGCCAGCTTGGGCTATATAGCAATGAGACTCTGTCTTAAAAAAGAAAAGGAATTCACTCTTCGCCCTTTTTTGAAAAACAAAAAGCAATATTATTGGTCATGAAGATGGAACATGTCTTTCACACTCTGCTTATGATGTGTTTTTCCTTGAAATTCATAAACAGTGTGGGTTATTTACCAGGGCTTTCTGAGATGGCTGAATAGATGCTTTAACAACTGTCTGATAAGATGAAAACCTGAACAAAATGTGTATTCAGATGAATGATTTTCTGAAGGAGTAATGGTGCAAATGAGTAAAGTATGAAATTATTAAAAACAATTTTTACTGAATCGTAATGATAGACTGACTTAATTTCTTTTATAAGTCAAATTAAAAGAAAAATTGCCTCACTAAAATTTGAGAGGCCAATATTCAGGACATGTTATACCATAATTTATTTTCTAAACAAAAGTGACTTCATTTTTTTTTTTTGCATTAACATGTGTGCTTTCTTCATGTAGGAGAATATATAAAAAACTGGAGGCCAAGATATTTCCTTTTGAAGACAGATGGTTCATTCATAGGCTATAAAGAGAAACCTCAAGATGTGGACTTACCTTATCCCCTCAACAACTTTTCAGTGGCAAGTAAGTGTATACAATTGTTAATTCACCTTGGGTCTATTTATTTTCATGGCTTTATGTGTCATGTATGTTAATATATCTGAAAAACAGTGCAAAAGTTTACATTTAATTGCAAAGAGATTACCAACTCTGTAGGAATTTTCAGCTCCTTAAGATAGAGACTTACAATTGTATGCAGTGCAATATAGTTTACTATTTTTCATATTTAGAGTTTGAATATGATAAATATAATTGCCCAACTATGTGCCTTATGTTTTTCACACAAGGACCTGTGATCTTGGTTGTAAGATGTTATGCTACTTACTACATTTCCTTCCAGAATTATCTGTCACAATGGTTGGTTGGTTGATTGAGTATATAAATGTTGTCTATTAGAAACCTTTTCTGGGATTATTTTATGTTTTTAGTCATATTTGTATTTCTTATGAATATCTAACAAAATGCTCATAGTTTACTTAGAAATGTTGTCTTTGTTGAATTTGTTTTACTGAAAGATGACTGTGATAATAATAACTGTTACTTTTATTCTTATTTTTATGTTATGATCAAGCTTTTAGATAACTTATCCTTACCGATCCAGTGAAAAGATCTTGCAATGTTAAAATAGAAGTAAAGCATTTTCAAGTTCAAATTGGAGTATGTAAGAACTAGGTTGAGTCTATAGTGTTACAAATTTTATTTAGACAACCCCCTGTACTGTGTTTCGGTTGGATGTTATCTGTTAGATATATCTGAAAAAAAAATAGGGAGAATTGAAGTTATGAACATAATTAAATAACCAAAGAAAAATCCTAGAAAAATTTCAGTATTACAAAATTCATTTTACCATAAAGGAACTTCAAACTTTTATTTTCAGTTTTAAAAATAAACTTAAAAGAATATAGAATTACAAATAATTGAAGAATACTAACTTTATTTTATTTTTCTAAGTTTTTTATCAAAAATTTTTTTATATGCAACATATTTTGATTGTGCCCTTACCCTCCTGGATATGTCTCTCAGATCCTCCCTGAGAATTAATTTTAAAACCTTCTGCATTCATGTCAGTGAGTTTTTGTGTAGGGATTTTTTAATTTTTTTTGAAATGAAGCTCCCTATCGTTATATGAATTATACATGCACATATATATATGTATGTATTAAAGAAAACAGTCTTTCCCCCATCAAAACATGTTCATTATATATTAATTGCTCTAGTAAGTAAGAAATTATTTAAATCATTTTGACAGTTGGAATATTATCTTTTGAGTTTTTAAATTGCTTTAAGATATGCATTTTTAGTCTAAAGGTATTTTGGTTGAACATTTGCTTATTAAAGTGATAGAAATTACCTTTTAAACAATTGCCATGTCCTGCCTAAATAGTTTGTCCATTTTACTAGCAATTCTATTGGTTTGTCTGAAATAATTTCTAAGAGTACAGAAAAATCTCTATCTGCTGATCAAAATGCAGCATTTTTTGACCTTATGAAATTTCACACCCCAACAAGTTTTAAAGATATACTGTATGTCACAGTCTGCCAACATCTGCTCTAACACTTCCACTGGCAGAGGCTGAAATAAATGTGTACTTGTGGAGAGAGACCCTAGTTAGTGACTGACAGCTTCTCCACAAAATAAATAGCAGTTGACATCTGTAATTTTTACTTGCACAACCAAGTACTTGTTGGTACTTGACTTTCACAGGTAAAGTTGTAGTTGAACCCCTCATTTTCAGGATTCTTACCTTAGATCTTACCATGACTCCATTATTTAAATATTTTTATTTGTAAAGCTTTACTATAACCTTAAATTATATAAATAATTAAGGAAATAATATTTTATTGAAAGGATAGGAGTGAAAGAAATGGCCCCAATTTCAACTTTGGCCCATGCTCTGAGTATGATTGGAAGCAGCAGATCATGTTTTTAAACTTTGATTGTAACATTTCCTTTATCAGCATACTGAACTTCTGTGTGCTGCTCTATAAGGTGGAGTTTGAGCAGGCCCTTGACGATTAAGTAAATCAAGAGCTAATTCAGACAAAGAAGGAGGTATTAAAGTCAGAGAGTGACAATGCTTTTGAGGCATTAATGGAAAAAACCTGCACACCCTATTTTCTTTGGCTGATAGTTAGTTCCTCACTCGCCTTGGCCCACATTAGAGTATTGTTCTCAAAGAGGCTGGAGAGATGGCTCTGCAGTTAATAGCATTTGTTGACTGTGGCTCACAGCCATCTGTAACTCTGGTTCCAGGGGATCTGACACCCTCTTCTGGCCCCTGTGGGCACCCTCATGCACATGACACATATTCAGGCAAGCAGGTGCACACACATGCACATAAATAAAAATAAATTTTAAAAATTAAAAGACTTTAACTACCCTTAATATTTCTCAGACATGTAAAGAAATACTATATATCTCATTGATAGCTACAATTTGAGTCCCCTTTTTTTCTACTAATTAAAAATATTCCTGTATGGGCTGGCTTGGGAGGTGCATCAATTGGTTATCTGCTTTCTATACTCATATAAGTCCTTGAGTTTGACTGTCCGGTGACCATATAAAACAGGTGCAGCAGAACATGCCTTTATCCCAAGTCTCCAGTGGCAGAGAAAGGCTGCTTCATGGAGCTTATGGCTTGGCCATCCAGCCTAATCTGTGCACTCTAGATTTAGTGGGAGACTACCTCTAAAGTAGGGTGGAGAGTCATTGAGGAAGGTACTTGACATCTGGCCTTCATATACAAGTGCTAATATGTACATGTGTGTGGATTCACACATGAACATGTATACATCTATATGGACTTCAGTGCAATTTCACAGAAATAGGCCTTTTTACTCATTTGAAAAATCATAATATGAACTAGAAAGATTTAAAATTTTTTCCAACCTTCTATTTGATTTTCTTTCCTTCTTTACAACATTGTCCTGGTTAGAGGTATAACTTAGTGGTAGAGTACATGTTTAACATTCATAAGACCCTGGGTTTGAGCCAAGCGGTGATGGCACACACCTTTAATCCTAGCACTTGGGAGGCAGAGCCAGGCAGATCTCTGTGAGTTCAAGTCCAACCGGGTCTACAAAGTGAGCTCCAGGACAGCTAGAGCTGTAACAAAGAGAAACCCTGTCTTGAAAAAACAAAAAGAAAAGGGGTGGGGGGGAGAGAAAAAGAAAAAAGACCTTGGGTTTAGTCCCAGTATCTGGAAAAATATTTCTCAAAGTCTGTTCTCACTGATTCCACTTCTTTTTTTTCCTTTAAAGATTTATTTATTTTATGTATATGAGTGCTCTATCTTCATGTACACTTGCATGCCAGAAGAGGGCATCAGATCTCACTATAGATGGTTGTGAGCCACCGTGTGGTTGCTGTGCATTGAACTCAGTACCTCTGGAAGAACAGCCAGCGCTCTTAATCTCTGAGCCATCTCTCCAGCCCCTGATTGTACTTCTTAACTACTGTAGTCTAACTTCTTCCGTTATCTACTTGATTAAAACCACTTTTGATGATTTCTCCTTTGGCCACCTCATTTCTAATGTCGGGGAGGCGGGGGAAGTAAACATTTTTTTCTTCCTTTGTTGGGTTCATGGCTAAGGTCCCTATAAACAGAAGACGGGTAAACAAAAGAAAAACATACCTATACATTTGTTTAGCATTGATTTTTATCTAGACTTTGGAAACTAAGACTCAGTGAAGACTTGTATGTTTTTGTGCTTTGGGTCCCCTACCAAAGTTTCATTTTGTAGTCCTGATTGACTTGGAACTTGCTGTGTAGACTAGACTAACTTCATACTGACAGAGATCTTCTTGCTTCAGCATCCCCAAGGATAGGATTCAAGGCATATGGATTAATGAAGGAGTAGATAATCATGGGGAAATATGACTGGGAATATATGGGTTATAATAATGGTAATAGGCTGTAGAGAACTGAGCAAGGCCTGTTGTTGAAAACTTCAGAGATGAGGACGGTTTTCCAGAAATAGGAAGGGTATTTGTTAAAGGAAGAACTAAGACCTGTTGCAAAGGAGAGTCAGCAAGTCTGTACTAGATTGATGGCTTTTTCAGGAGAAATGGGCATGAAAACATGGAAAGTGACCTTTTTGCTTTACTTTTTCCTCAAATGCCAAGGGACTTGGCTAAAACCCCTTATTAAACTTAAACTTAATTTTTAGTTTTAATTTGTTTCCTGGATTGGCATCGAGGCTGCATTTCGTCTGCTGACCAAGATTTTAAGATGAACTTTCCCTCTGTGCTGTAAGGTTTCTCTCTGTCCTTGTGTTTTCCTTTGCATAGTGTGTAATTTGTGTATAGTATAGTATTTTAGAAACTTTTGGCTCAGGACTTAACACTTTGTACATTAAAGCTGGGTGGTCACATTGTTCCTGAATTTGTAGTTAAAAACTATTAGCCATATTCCCACTTTTTCATGTATTCAGAACAAGCTTTTCTCCTGAGAATTATGTTGTCACATTAATTTCACTATAAGTTATTGCCACCATAGATGTTTTATAGCCTTTACTTGTCCTAGGCTGTCCTCAAGGAGGTTGTCTATTTTCCCTGGTTATTCAGTATTTCAGTTCTGCCTCTGCTTGGACAGAAACGTGGATCCATTCCCCTTCTTTTCCTTTCCATCACATCTTTACCATACTCTCAGTACATTTCTAGTTCTGCTGATTTTATTCTTATGTTTGAACCTATAAAGTAGGCTCATGCATAAGAATTTTAACTATTTTCCTGGAAGGGATCACTCTTTTAATCTCTGATACAGATTCTTAACTAGAATCTCTGCCTCTAGTTTGTGCCACTCATGTTCTTCCTTTACTTGTCTGTCAAAATGATATTTCTAAAATTATATCCTAACTATGCCATCCATCCCCCCATGAAAACCCTGCCTTGGATCTTTAGTGCCTCCTGGATGCCATCCAGCTTCCTTACTGTAGCATACCAGGATCTCTTCAATCTGGCCTCTTCTTTCAGCTCCTGCTTCATGTCTCCTCTGCTCTGCAATTCTGCTTCAACAGTGCTGAGCTTTTTATAACTCCCCAAAACTTTGCTGCTCTTCTGCTCCTGTCTGGGCTTCTGGTTGGAATGTCCTTATCGTCTATTTGTGTGTATAGTTTTCTTTTTTGTCCTTTACTTCCTATTTAAATTTCTTTCCCCATTCATTCCTTCAAAACTATTACCTTACCTTTTGCAAACTGGTGGTGGTGGTGGTGGTGGTGGTGGTGGTGGTGGTGGTGGTGGTGGTGGTGGTGGTGGTGGTGGTGTGTATGTGTATCATGTTTTTTTTGGTTATCGTGTTCATGAATATGTCCCACTTACTAGTCTGAGTTATTTTGGGTGAAGTAGTTTAATCTTATCTCCTAGTATCTGTATATTAAAACTTTAATAGTTATTCTTGAATATCTGAGAAGATACTATATAAATTTCCCCTTTTTAGGTAAAAAAATGAAGCCTTTGGAGTCACTGTTTTGTTTAAGAATCTTACTAGGTATTGGTATTTAAATATTAGGATTAAAACTATATTACTATATATCAAGGCTGAAGAGATGGCTCATTAGTTAAGAATGCATAACCCTGACCTATATCAGGTGACTCATAACTGCCTGTAACGCCAGCTTCAGGGAAATTGACACCTCCAGCCTCCATGAGTACCTGCATTCACTGGCACAAAACAACTCCCTCACATACATAAGTAAGAATAAAATGAATCTTTAAAAAAATTCTTGCAATACTCTTGTAGCACGAATCCTAATTGGTCATAATGATAAAAACCCAGAGTCAGATATCAGGGTGAAAGCTGAAAGATAAGAGAAGCAGAGCAGCCAACCACTAGTTCTCAACCTCTCTGAAATCCTCAGCCGAAAGGGCTCTCAGCTCTTGTCTCCTTCCTCCTTATATTCCTCTCTCCGCCCAGCCATATCACTTCCTGTCTCCACTTTCCTAGTGCTAGGATTAAACGCGTGAGATCCCAAGCGCTAGGATTAAAGGTGTGTGCTACCACTGCCTGATTCTGTTTCTCTTTTAGACTGGATCAATCTTGTGTAGCCCAGGGTGGTCTTGAACTCACAGGGATCTGTCTACCTCTCCCTCCTGCTGAGATTAAAGGTGTGTGCCACCACTGTCTGGCCTCTATGGCTAACTAGTATCTTTGCTCTGCACTCTGATCTTCAGGCAAGCTTTATTTGTTAGAACACAATCAAAATACCACCACATACTCTGCCATCATTTAAATGTTATTCTTTTCCATCCCTTCATACTAGAATATTATGTTAGTTAATGTATTATGTACTTATCTTCTCATTGTGATAAAATGCCTAAAAGAAGCAACTGAAGGGAGGAAGATTTCTTTTGGCTCATAGCTTTTGAGGTCGTCCTTTATGATAGGTTCATCCTTTTCCTTTGAGTTCATCGTGAGGCATGGCTTTATGGTGGAAGCATGTACCAGAGTGTAATGCTTTACCTTACGACCAGGGAACAGAAAAGAGGAAGGACCAGGGTCCTAGAACTACCTTCAAGAATATGATATCAGTAACAGAAAGACTTCCCAGCAGGCCCATTGCTCAAAGTTTCCACCATCTCCCAAGGGCTCCAGGCTAAGCACCAAGCATCCAGTGTGTGTATTGGGGGAATATTTAAGATCTACTAATAGCAGACAGTTTTCATCTTCACTTTTCATAGATTTAGAGTAATAAGAACCAGTACTTAAATTGCTAAGTACCCATTAGCATGCAGAATGGAAATTCATGAAGGACTAAAGGATGTAGATGACAACAGTTGACCTTTATTCTAATTTGAATGTATTAAATCAAACATGGATTGTGAATGAGGTGCCTTCTAAAAGCAGTGAAGTAGAGATGAAATTTATATATATATTTTTAAAGGAAAGTGTAACTCAGCCAGGCGGTGGTAGAACACACCTTTAATCCCAGCACTTGGAAGGCAGAGGCAGGCGGATCTCTGTGAGTTTGAGGCCAGTCTGGTCTACAGAGTGAGTTCCAGGATGGGCTCTGAAGCTGCACAGAGAAACTCTGTCTCAAAAAAAACCCACCCAAATCATCTTTATGCCTGAATAAACATTAGATATAGATTTCAGATATGGATAAAAAATTAGTTCATGGTTCCAGTCAAGATATATGGGGAGAGAGATTTATGAATTAGCAATAACCCGGTACCTCTAGAGAGCCATAAACTGCCTACATAGCTATGGATTATGAGAGTTCAGAAGAATTCATTTTTAAAGGTTTGTTGATGGTTTTACTTGATGCCTACAGGATTAGAGCATGAAGTTTTTTATATAGGAATTTGACATAGACACTGGATAGTATTAACATTGCACACATAGTAGGGGAGGAAAAAAATGGGTTTAGTTGCCAAAATTAATTTTTATAGAAAATAAATGCCATAGACCTTGGGAAAGAAGCAACATATATTAGCTATGGTTACTTAAGAGTTTATTTTTGAGTTGTTAACATGAGCCCTTGTAGCTCGAATTCTAATTGGTCTTAATAATAAAAACCTGAAATCAGATATCAGCGTGAAAGCTGAAAGATCAGAGAAGCAGAGCAGCCAGCCACTAGAAAGACTTCTTACCTCTAGGAATCTTCAGATTCAGTATGTGTATTTAGTCTCTATAAGAACAGACCTAGTAGAGTGGAAACCATATTATGAGACTTATTAGAGTACTTTAAGGGCTGATCCAGGTAGTCAGTGGCTGTCTCTTGATGGCAGTTACCAACAGGATAGATGAACTTGCTAGTGAGAGTGAAGGCAAGCAAGCAAAAAGCAAAAGCTTCTTTCTTTGGTGTCCTTTTATGTGGGCCGCCACTAAAATTTAGGGTGAGTCTTTCCACCTTAAGTGATCTAATCAAGAAATATCTCTCACTGGTGTGTCCAGCTGCTTGGTGTTTTAGTTTAGTTGAAAACCAAGATTAGCCATAACAATATGTAAATACATATTTTAGGAAACATAAGTTCTAGTGAATATTTAGGAAGTTTTTATTGGGAGTGTTGTGTTCTCAATATTGTACCGAGTACTCAGAGAAATA
The DNA here is from genome assembly GCA_902168415.1 of Peromyscus melanophrys. Lineage (NCBI taxonomy): Eukaryota > Metazoa > Chordata > Mammalia > Rodentia > Cricetidae > Peromyscus > Peromyscus melanophrys. Next base: position 41,002 of record CABHPR010130896.1, read on the forward strand.
AAAAGGAAGAAACTGACTTTTAAAAAAATGTTTCTATGTGCCACACCCTTTTAGATAATGTTATCTCATTTAATCCTTCCAGCAATGCTGTGAGGTAAATATCGTGTTTCCCGTTTAAAAAGGTTCAGAAAATTGTGACATGCTTATTTTTGATAGTTGTCAGCGCCAGAAGTTCTAGGCATGACTAGTACAATGCAAACTTGGAATTCTGTGTTAACTTCAGTACTCCACAGATAGCAGGTAATGTCATTGGAGCTAAAGAATTTGTAATATAGTAGCAAAAATGCTCTGTGACACTTGGGATTAGTGCTTGAAATGTTTCATGATTAAAATCTGGAGTAGGTTTTACAATTAAAATATGAAGTTTGGGTTAAGAGCAGTGTTATGCACACCGAATGAAATAAAATGTAGATACTGATAAAAAAATATGAAGTTTGGGAAAGGATTCATTAGAGATTGAGATTGTTAAGAGAAATAGTAACATTTTAAAGGACAGACTGAATTCTAGGTAACAGTACTAATCTAATTAAAAAAATCATTTCTCAGAAACTTGGGCTGAATATCTTCCCTCTTGAATTAACTGGATATGGAATGCTCAGGAATGAATCAGAGCTCCATGTTGTGGCTGCATCCCTGCTGGGCTACTCTTGGCCTGGCTCCAGAGAGTAGCACCTAGCTCTAATCCATCTTTTGTTCAACTGATGCCTTTTGTTTCTCTTGCCACCCTATGTGAGTCTTGCCTTAGAGTCTCCCAAGGATACAAAGGCCTATGCAAAACTTGGTTCAGGAAACCTGGCAAACCATGGTACCTGGTAAATCCAGGAATTTGCACTTGGCGTTGTATTTTTGGGAGCTCCTTTCAGGTTGTTTTGAGCATATGGAAATCAACTTGCTAAAGTGTAAGTAAACATTGAGAAAAATAAAAATGCCCTGGTCTAAGGGAAAGTGCTTCAGTCTTTAGAGGCTGGATCCCCCTGCATCTGCGAAAGACTAGATTCATTAAGGTGCCTTTGAGTCTTCTTTCCAAGTATCCATGTAAATCCACACACCTGTGCCGTGACACTTCGCGACAGTATGTCGTTTTCTGTTTCTATATAGAATAAAAAATACTGGAGGAAAAGGGTGTCTTAGGGCTATAATTACTGTGATGAAACACCATAACCAAAAATAACTTGAGGAGGAAAGGGTTTATATCACTCACAGTTCCATATCATCATCAAAAGTAGTCAGGGCAGGATCTCAAGCTGGACAGGAACCTGGAAGCTGGAGCTAATGCAGAGGCCATGGAGGGGTGCTGCTTACTGGCTTGCTCCTCATGGCTTGCTTAGCCTGCTTTGTTATAAAACCCAGGACCACCTGCTCTGGGGTGGCATCACTCACAGTGGGCTGAGCCTTCTCACATCAATCACTATTTCAGAAAATGCTCTACAGGCTTGCCTACATACCAGTCTTATGGAAGTATTTCTCACTTGGGGTTCCCTCCTCTCAGGTGACTCTAGCCTGTGTCAAGTTGACATAAAATTAACCATCACAGTGGGATACCTTAAAGAAAGAAACATGCCACTTGAAATAGTTAATAGCTTGCTTTAATTACTCCAGATATTTGTTTTTCCAAAGCTAGAGTTAGGCCCTAGGAATTCTGTTAGCTTACCTGGTGTTTCGTATACAATTTCTCTAGTATCGTTATTTATTGTCTTGTTTAGTAACTTATAAAATAATTTTATTGACACAGATAAATAACTGCATTTCAGATCCCATCTTAAGGGTAATGTTTTTAAACTAAAAATGTTTTTAACTATAGTTTTTAGCTTGGAAAGGATAGATATCTCTTGAAATATTTCATTCATAAAATAAACCTTTCTTTTCTGTAGGAATAGTGTAGTAATGTGGGTAGAGAGAGGATGGGTTGAGGACTATCTACCCAATGTGTACAAAACAACTTTCACCTGGTAGACTTACTGTAGCGTTCGTTTTGCACTGAATTTCTTATTGATAGGTCAGTATATTTCAGTTATTCAGGCCAGAATTTATTAAATGTATAAAGCACCAGATACCAAGCCAACTTTGATGCAGAGCAGGATCCTTGTATTGTTGTCTTATATTATTGCTGATTCTTGTATGATACCCTTTCATATTTGAATGGTAAAAATAATTCTGCTTGCTACTTTACAACTGCAGTCAGTTATGACCTGATGAAATCTATACAAGATGTTTGGTTGAGTATATATACTTTTATGTGATTTAGTCCTTGATTATTGCTTTTCAGTAAATTATTTTTGCAGCTTAAACTTTTAGTTTCTAGAAAGTAGAGATTGTGTGTGGTTTAAAAAATAATAATTAGAATCATGATTATGTACCTATCATAATTGGTACTTTAATTCCATATTAAAGTTTGAATTGGGAATTGGGGAATTGAGTAAGGAAAGAATTGACATTTAAAAAAACCTACTATGTATTACTTATTTTACTTTTTATAAATATATTTACCATAAGAAACATGGCTTAAATATTATTCCTTTTAAAGAAAAGCTAGATAATAAAGCAGCTGTATGAGATTTAAAATGTTCTTAGAGTCTCAAAGCAAGTAACTTTAACTCTTAGCTTTAATTCAGTTTGATTATATGTGGAGTTAAGATTCTTCAAGTAATGAGTAGTTAATACCCACAGAAAAATGTAATCTTCCTGGTATGATACATGGTGCATCCACACAGACTTGTATATACTCAAAGTATATTTGAGTATATAAGCCTATTAGGGTAGATCAGGGTGAATGCAAATATTGCCATCAGATTTCTGATTATTTTGTTTTAAAAAAAGAAAATACTGTGTTATTTTGAACAGATCGCAAAACTGTCCTAAATCAGAATTTTGTCATATGTAGAATAAAGGAGTTAGTTGAATCATCTCAAAAGTCCTTATTTTAAAAAAATTCTTGATTTTAAATTTTTAAATCATTATACAATTGAGACTGATAATAATAATAAATTACCACTGATTAAGCACTTGCCTGTTAAACCTTGTACACATTCGTTGTTGCTTTTTTTTAAAAGCCATGTCTGCAGCATGGTAATACCTGTCTGTCCCAATGATAGAGCTGGGCTTTGGGGACAGTGCTCATTCTGTTCTCCCTCTTCACTGCAGCATGTCCACCTGCCTAGGGCTTCAGGGTGAAAATTTTCTAGTGGGGATTTCAGAAGGTGAGGGCTTTCTGTGCCTGCCTCTTCACTAGTTTGTCAGTGTTAGGATCAAATCTTGTCACTCTCATCTAGTATATAAAGATACCTCTCGGAGTTTTCAGTTCCTCCCATTTGAGGAAAGTGAAACAACACAGGGAAATCACTAGTACATAAAGCTTTCAGCATTGCTCTTCCAATTACAGCAGAAGTCACAGCACAGACATTAAGTTTCAGAGGAAAGACCCTCTGGATATTTTTGATAAATTTTATAGTTATCATCATTTTTGCAAATTGTATTTGAGGTTCTCATGTTTTGTCGCTTCTCCAGAATTGTTAGTGCTAAATCACTGCCTTACTGCCCCCCTCCCATGTCTTTGTTGATTTAAAAACATTTGTTATATTTCTAGTAATGTTAAATGAGGCCTAAGGCCAGAGTGGAAGGAAGGGCCTTTCAACCTCAGTATTTAGAGACGATGTAGAGGAACTGTTTTGGGTTGGAAATAATACATAATCAAGCAGATGCTAATGAAAAAATGCAATGCAGAGGAAGAGAAAAGAGATTGGGGTGCTGTTTGGAAGTTCCATAGAGGAGAGTACATTGCCCCTTTATTATAACAATGTTTCTGCACTATAATAAGGCCTTTCACTGCAAGTTCAGCCTTTTTCATTCATTTGTTTTGTGCTCTGCTTCCTCTGTTACTAATTGTCAGCACAATAGTCTTCCAACTATGAAGTCTCAGTGTCCTTTTGGACCAATTTGTCATTGTCTTTCTCTCTCACCCCCAACCCATGCACTCAGAATCTATTACCATGGTTGCATTTTTAGATATTTTGTATGTTTTAAAATGGCAGTGCTTTTGAAACATGCCAGAATAGTTCATGGTAATTGAATCATCTAACTCGCAACAGTTACTGCTTCCAAAATGCATGCTAATAGTTTTTATTTCTATAGGCTATTCTAATAAGATAACTTAAAATATGCATATAATATCTAAGCACTATTTCAGTCATTGTTTTTAAACTTCATTTTAATTTGTATTATTTACATATTTATTGTTTACCATGTAAGCTATTTCATGTTTTTGTGACTTTACAAAGTTGTATGCTACTTCCCCATTAATAACTCCTTATTCTTACAAATAATTTTACTATGACCAAGCAATAAGCAAAAATGTCATAGACTGACGGAGCTGAATAAATTCTGGTGTAAGATCCAAAAATAGCTTAGTTGATAGACTTCCTTCCTAGAATTCACAAGGCCCAAGATTTAGTCCCAACAGCTTGTCACATTGGATCTGATGGTGCAGGGTTGTAATCTTAGCACTCATGGTAGAAGTGCAAGATGATCAGAAGTTCAAGGTCATTTTCAGCTAAAAAGTGTGTTTTAGGCCAGCTTGTGGTACATGAGACCTTAAGGGGAAAAAGATACTAAACAGAAAAAAATATTTAAAGTAGTAAAATGCGTTTTGTTATAAATGTCATCAAAATATACACTTAAAATATATACACAAATGTAATACACAAAAAACACAACTTAAAGTTGTAGATTACTTATACATATTATCAGATTTTTAAAGGCCATGGCTAGTCTATTGCAATAAATAAATTTAAAAAATACAAAAAATTGTGCCTAATTTCTTATTTTGAGTTTACTAAATGTTTGTGTTCTTATTAAGATTCTCTCAGTAAAGTATTGCATGTCGCTTTTGTGTTTCAATTATTGTTTTAAAGTTACCACAGTGTATTTTTACCAGCAATTTCATATATGCAAAGAATGGTTATTCTAGAAAATTCTTAAGAGATGTATTTATTTCATGAAAGGCAGGATGTGGTGGATAGACGGTATGAAAAAATATTAATGGTGAAAATGCTGACTCTCAAAATGTGCTTTGGGTAAATAGTGGTAACTGTGATAACCATATTCATTAAAGAAAAATTTATTTTGAGACGTTCAAACTTTAAAGCCACAAATAGTATCCCATGCAACTACCAAAGTAATAATTTAAATGGTACAGTTTGGAATGTAGGTCATAAAGTGAAAAATACCTGCCAGAATAGAAAATAATATTAGTAACCTGATCTTAGGCTCATCGTTATTGACTATGTTATTCAATAAAGAATAAGGAATTATTTAATCCCCATTCTTCTATGTGAAAAAATATATGTTGTCTTTGGATAATAGGCAATTGGCTCAGATAGCTGTAATGAGAAATGTAGACAAGTTTGGGAATCAGTTATTTGCCATTAGTAAGTACACATGTTTATTGTCATCAACTTAATTGTTAATGTACAGGAAAGAATCCAAAGAGAATGATGTCTTTCTCCTTGACTCTACCTTACCTGAGAAACAATCAGTGCCCTGGAGCAGGATTCTGCCAGGAATATTCCTTATCCTATTCTTCCCTGTTCAGTGTCAGACCCAGGATAAAAAAGACCTCCAACCTCTTCTTTCCTCCAATATTGTTAGCAGGTGAAAATTATCCTGGATTTCTTCATAAGAAAAAGGTATCATAGATGGAGAGAAACCAAGCCCAGAGAAGGAATAGACAGGGCAACAAGGTGGACTACGTCTAGCCTCCTTGTTTTCACAGATTACTCAGTTTTTTTTTATTAAGAAAATTTTTTCATTGACTTTACACATCAATCAAAGATCCCCCTCTTCCCTCCTCCTGCCCCCCCCCCGGCCTTTTCCCCTAACCCCCCCCCTACCCCCCCCCCCCCCAAGAAGGCAAGGCCTCCTATGGGAGGCACATCCAGTAGAGGCAAGTCCAAGCCCTTCTCCCTGCCTCAAGACTGCATGAGGTGTCCCATCATAGGTAGTGGGCTCCAAAAAGCCCCCTCATGCACCAGGGATGGATTCTGATTCTACCACCAGGGGGCCCCTCCAAGCAGATCAAGCTACACAATTGTCTAGCCATGCAGAGGGCCTAATCTAGTCCCATGCAGGCTCCACAGCCATTGATCCAACTTTCATGAGTTCCCACTAGCTAACAAGGAAGATCCAAAGAGGGACACATGAATCACCCTGGGAAGGGGAAATAGATGAGATGTCCATGAGTAAACTAGGAGTGAGGGGTGGATAATGGAGGGTAGGGGATGGGGGATGAGAACATAAGGGAATGGGATGGTCGAACTGGAACAGGGATGGAGTGGGAAAGCAATGATAGAGAGATACTATGATGGAGAGAGATATCATGGGGATAGAGAGAAACCCAGTGCTAGGGAAGTTGCCAGGAATCCCCAAGGATGACCCCAGCTTGGACTACTAGAAATAGTCTAGAGGGTGCCTGAACTGAACTGGCTTGCCCCAGTGATCAGATCAGTGAATACCCTGTCTTCACAGAACTTTTCTCCAGTGACTGATGGAGGCAGATGCAGAGATCCACAGCCAAACACCAGGCAGAGCTCCAGGAGTCCAGTAGGAGAGAGAGAGGAGGGATTCTGTGAGCAAGTGCATCAGTATCTTGATGGGTCAACCTGCAGTGATTACCAAACAAGATTACTCAGGTTTTAAAGACAATCTTTTAGCATGTGTGTTCTTTTCAGAAGATCATGGGATTTGGATTCAGACATCTCTGAGATACATCTTTAAACAGTTTCACACAAGCTGTGCATTTTGAATAAGTTGTTTAACTAGTTGAGCCTTATAGATTTGCTCATTTATAAAATGGAGCATAATAACAGTGTTTAGGTTTGTGCTTTGAGGTAGAAGCATTCAGGAACCACTCAGTGCAGCATGTGGCCCATAATGACCATTCAGTGTTTGTGCTGGGATTGTTCTCCATTGGGCACCACCTTTACCTATCTTCAGTATATTAAATGAATATCTTTTAAGGTAGACTTATAATGGGACATCATGTCTTTTTGTCTGAACAATAGTGAAAACATTAAAAGAAAATGTATTAAATAAAAATATTATACTTAGAAGTTTAAAAATAAGCTTTCAGTTGACATCATTTAATTATTCAATATAAACTGTATATGTTTATGATAAATGGAATATATTATGATTTTTTACCATGACTATCAGAATTTTTTGTTTAATCTTGAGTTCTTTGAGTGGTAGGAGGTAGTCTCAATCTGTATCCCTGGCTATCTTGGAACTCCCTTTGTAGACCAAACTAGCCTCAAACTTACAGAAATATACCTGCCTCTGTTTCCTGAGTAATAGAATTATAGATTTCTGCCACCATGCCTAGCTTCAGTAGAATATTTTTAAAATTAGTATTTAAAAGATTAAAAAAGTTGAAATAAAATCTTAAACTTTTTGATATAATCTGAACAGATGAATTCTCAGAATTTCTTTTGGAGATTTTATATATTGATTTGGCATGTTACAGTCCTGTTAATTGGCTTTCAAGTTTGCAGAAAAATTAGAATTTTGAACAAACTTTGTCATCTGTGGTTCAGAATGGTGTAAAGTAAGCAGAGTGTTTGAAATTCAGCTTGTAGTTGGTTACTCCCCAGAAGCTTAACTAGTGTAACTGCCTAATATAAGAGTCAGTTTAACAGACATTTGAAAGTAAGCTTCAGGTTGGAAGCAGATCCTCCCTCTTGAGATGGTAAGACAGAGAGTGAGAAGATAGATACCCAGTGCCTTTCTCTGGGCTCCACATATCCACAGAGGCACAGTCATACGCATGTGTCACATATACTGTGCATACACACATGCCTGCACACAGGAATAATTTGAAAATTTAGTATTTTTATTCTAAATTCTAATATGTTTGCCTTTGTGAGTTGGAGGTTTTTCCCATACAGCTTTTAATATTGTTTCTTTGCATTGGATTATTTTACAGTTTGACTTTATTGTGTTTTGAAGAGATTCCCATTGCTGTTTGAGATTTTAAAACATCTCTTGTGTTTGGATGTCTATAGATTTGGGAAGTTTTCTGCTATAATTTCATCAAATACATTTTTGATACCTGTAATGTTTATCTCAGATCTTTCTGTTCTATAGATTAATAGATTTGCCACCTTGATTGAATTTCAGAATTCTGAGATGTTTTGGTCCCCATTAAAGTTTTCATTTCCACTTTACCAACCCTCCTCATCAGTTTTCTTGTTGAGTTTTTCTTTTATTTTGCTTTTTTATAAATACTGCTGGTTACTCCCCCTCCGTTTTCTTTTTCTTTTCTTTTTTCTCACATGTTCCTGACTATGCTTGCTTTTAATACTCTTTCGTGTCTTTTTTTCTGTAAACTTACGATATTTTCATCTCTCATTTTTATATTTTAGTATATTGTACTTTGGTAGTTCATGTGTCACCAATCATTTGGAGGAATCATGATACCTTAGTTTTTCACATTTCTTGTGTCTCTGTGCTATAATTTGCATGTCTCTTAGTGTGGCTTTTTCTTATGGTTTTATTTGATGATCATATCCAGCAACTACTCTTGAAGACTTAATCTCTAGTACAATTTAGAGAGCAAAAACCAAGCGACTTTAACAGCATCAAGTCATAGAAATACAGACATATGCTTAATGTCTATTAAAGCCTACTAATATACCAGTGGCCATAAAACAGCAAATGGAAACTACTATAATGTACTATCAAGTTAAAATTTAGTAGAATAAGTATGGACATAATTATTACAGTAAAGTCAGTATCTTAGTTACTTTTCTACTGTAGTGACAAAACACCATGACCAAGGCAATTTACCATTCAATTTGGGTCTCACAGTTCTAAGGTTTAGAGTCCATGACCATCTATACAGGGACCATGGTAGTAGGCAGGCAGGCAGGCATGGTGCTGGGGCACTAGCTGAGAGTTTACATCTGAACATCTGATCCAGAAGCATGAGGTGGACGGGAGGGAGGGAGGGAGGGAAGGAAGGAAGGGGGAGAGAGAACACACACAGAGAGAGAGAGGGGGGGGGGAGAAAGAGAGAAAGGGAAAGAGAGATAGAGAAAGGGAAAGAGAGAGAGAGAGAAAGGGAAAGAGAAAGAGACAGACAGACAGACAGACGTAAGCTTTTGAAACCTCAAAGCCCAGCCCTACTGACATACCTTTTCCAACAAGGCCTTTCTAATCCTTCCCAACTTTGAACCAAGCGTTCAAACAAATGAACAGATGGGGGTATTCTCATTCAAGCTACTATAGTCAGGCACAGGACAGAAATAGAGGAGAAGAAAGGTTAAATAAATTAAAAGTAGAAATTGAAAAGAATATTATGAAGGGTTAGAAAAGAGCAAGAGATTAAGGGGAAAAAGAAGAAGAAAAGATTTACCAGTGATGAAGTTTTCATAAACAAATTTAAGTAAATGAAGGAAGAGAAGTAAAGAAAAAATATAAAAATATATTTTTTAATTCAATGCATTCAAGTTAAAATATTATTAAAATTAGAGAATGGGAGTCAGGAGGGAAGTATACAGAAGCAAAATAGAAGATCAGGAGAAGGAAAAAAGGGTGAGCAACAATGAATCATATAAAATTAGAGTACTATATAAAAAGGAAAAATCAAAAGCATAATGTAAAAAAATAGACTAAATAAAAATCTTACTAAATTTATTTTTTTAAAAAAAGAAAAAGCTGAGCGGTGGTAGCGCATGCCTTTAATCCCAGCACTCGGGAGGCAGAGCCAGGCAGATCTTTGTGAGTTCGAGGCCAACCTGGTCTACAAAGCGAGTTCCAGGAAAGGCGCAAAGCTACACAGAGAAACCCTGTCTCGAAAAACCAAAAAAACAAAACAAAAAAAAAGAAAAAGAAAAAAGAAAAATGGAAGGCAAAGATGAAAAGAAAAGGTGAAATATCCATCAGCTTCTTTGTGTGTTTTTGGAAACTGTAGTGTGCCAGGTATGTATATAGGGAGGGTCTTTTGAACTTGTGAACTTTTGTCTCTTTCTGGTGTATGCTTTTATTGAGTCTGTACTGGATAAGTGTCTGATGTCTGTCAAAACTGTCTTCACTTCGATAGCTTCCATTCTTGGTCATATGCTAGGACTTCTACACACCACACTTAATTTTGCAGTCTGTGGGCTGGACAGGTTATCACACCTTATCAAAATACTACCTTTTTCTCGGTTTATATGCTCCAGAAGTGGCTAATATCTAGCTAGTGGATGTTTTCCAAGTGTGTTGAAACTATTGGAGTCAGCTTTAATATTGGGCTTTGTGCAGGCAGAATACCTGCCTTTGTACCTTCAAGATAGGTGGCTCCAGAGTTTTATCTCCTGCAGACCTCAGGCTTAGAGCTCTTGGTCTCTCCAAGGTGATTCTCAGTTAATGAGACCTGTTCCCAGCACTTCCTCATCTTATTGGAGCCTCTTGCTCTACACTCTGCTACTTTTCAGTGTCTGATCCTTATTCTATACAACTGTCTTGCCATGGGATTGTGGTAGGCCAAATTAAGACTCCCTGATCTATGGTTGCTCCCTGTATACAGTCTCCTAGGATAGCTCAGTTTCTTGTTTGTTTGTTTTGACAGTAGGTTCTCTTTTAAGATAGTGCCTTGCCACTGCCCTAACAGTCTTATAGAATAACACAATAGGGTTTCTCTCTACCCCTGAACCATCACCTGCAACAATCACTGTCTTATCAAACTCATAATTGGGTTCTAGGCTTGTGAGGGTTATGGGCTCTAAGGGTTGGACTACCCATGTCTTACTTGGCTTGCCTTTTAGAAGTGGCTTCTGCTTTCCTTTCCCTTGTGAGACTCTAAAATTCATATTTTTAACCATTATACCATGCTTCTTTTCTTTGAAGTTTTCCTAGATATTCTTTGAACAGAATCTGATCAGTTCATGACTGACTGATTCTAGTGACTGTGGATACCAAGAATTACAGGCAGTTTATTTTTTCAGAAGACTTCATAGGGTAAAAGCTACCTTCTTAAGATGTTTGATACTATAATATGATGTCAAGTGAAAAACAAAGGGCGTAATTATAAATAAGGAAACTATAGAGGGGGAAATGGCAAGTCTGTGTCCCAAATTAAAAAATAAATAAGTGAATAAATAAATAATGGAATGAGTATGATTTCACCTAGACCTTAAAGGATTGGTATTGCTACGACAGTTGAGGCTTGCAAATTGGTAGGAGTAAAATAAATAGGTGTTTCAGATAGTGGAAGCTGCTGAAGCAAAGTTAAGGGTACAAGAAAGAACAAGATGTGTTTGGGAAAAATTGAAGAGTCTCATTTAGCTGGTTGAACTGGTCATAGTAGTGATGGCCTGGAAAGAAATACTAAGGTCAGGTTGTGAATAACCTTGAATCTGTGAAAAGCTGGCAGTTGCAGTGGGTTCTGTTTAGAATAGCACTATGTAGTTGTCGTCTATTTACTTAATGGTTTAAGTACTTGTGTATTTAAAGATATATTTGACTTTACTTATAGAATGCCAGTTAATGAAAACAGAGCGACCAAAGCCAAATACATTTATTATCAGATGTCTTCAGTGGACCACTGTTATAGAGAGAACATTTCATGTAGATACTCCAGAGGAAAGGTAAGAGACTTGTTTATTTATATTAGGTTAAAAAATAGTCTAAAGATGTACTTGTAGCTGGATTATTATTTGTTAGATATAAATACATTTGCAGCGTGTTATACTTTATTGTTCTGTTTCTGTTGTCTTGCATGTTTTACTGGGGCTGGAAAATAAATCACCCTTGGACTACTTTAAAATAAACTTTTTCAGAGAAAACAGTTATACAAATATTTTTAAAACTTGAACACAATTTATATACAAATTATCTTTTTATAATATGTACAGTTGATTATACTCAATTTTGAAATTCTGAATGAAATACAGTAGTAAATGGATTTAAGGAGCATTCCTGCCTGGATGCATATTAGCTTCAGTTGGTTGCCTGCAATATTACATTGAGAAGGATTCTGAGATTTGTGTCTTAAGTTTAGAATACTAGTAAATAATATGATTGGTTAATGTGACTGATTGTCTTGTGACTGACGGGGGCACAGCAGCATGATACGGATCAGCTCTGTGCTATCCATGGGGCCATAGTTCCAGTCTTTTGATCTATACTGGTTTTGTACCTAATTCCCACTTTCTAGTTCTGTCTTAATACTCTTTTGTCTGATGGCTTGTTAATGAGTTAGGTCTGGCTACCCCAAGCACAAAGTTATTTTTCTACAGATGTTACTATATTTACCACAATCAATAACTTTTTAAAGTAGGATGTTAATAGCCTTCTTTTCTAATGGATAACTTATTCTAACAGGCTTCTCTAAGAATTTAGTGAAAACAAAATAATCTCTTAAAATCCTAATAAATGATCAATGACAAAAAGGTTTTTGTTGTTTTTAAAATACTGTATATTGAACCAAGGGTTTGTACAGGCTAAGTGAGTGCTCTATCATTGAGCTACAGACTTAGCCCTAGCACTTTTTATCCAAAATTTTTATTTTAATAATACTTTCAATCATTAAATTGTGATTTGTCATTAGGGAATATAGAAAAGAAAAATACCAATTTGACACTGATAATAGTTTGTTTATTTATTTGGTTTTTCGAGACGGGTTTTCTCTGTGTAGTTTCAGTGTCTGTCTTGGATATCGCTCTGTAGACCAGGCTGGCCTCAAACTCACAGAGATCTGCCTGGCTTTGCTTTCTGAGTGCTGGGATTAAAGGCGTGAACCACCACTGCCTGGCTAGTTTATTTTCAATACGTTTAATATTATTCTTTATTTTGGAGTGCATACAAGCTTGTGTGTCTCCCCTCCCCAATTTTCACTTTTGTTTATGTTGAACTTTATCCTTATCTACCCTAGGCCTTCTGCACACGGAGTTCTTCATTTGCTTGTGCTCCACATAGAGCTGTAGTCATGATAATTCTAGTATCTTTTGGGTCTTAGTGTCAAGCAGCAGTTTTCCCTCAGCACTTACCTTGGTAGGCTAGCAATGTCCCTTGGCTGCATAGTTACATGGTTGTGTTTCTTTTTCTTTTTCACTTTACGTGTTTATGTATTTTGCCTGTATGCATGTTCATGTACCATTTATGTGTACTTCCCATGCAGACCTGAAGAGGGTTTCAGATCTCTTGGAACTGGAGTTACAGACAGAAGGTTGTTAGCTCCCCTGTGAGTGCTAGGAATCAAACCTGGGTCCTCTGGAAGAGCATCTGTAGATGAATTTTTAAACTGTCTTATTAAATAAGAAACACAGAGCCAAATAAAGGGGTGCAAGCCGTAGAGATCATAGCAATAGCCGCCAACTAACCTTAGCTCACCACATCGCCGTAGCTTCCCAAGAGAGCTTCTTCCTGTCTAACCTGCGCCTTTATTGCCTTGCTGTTCTGCCTTCTCATTGGCTCTAAGCCCAGCCACATCACTTCCTCGTCACTGCCTGTCTGTACAGACCTCTAGGTCTCTGTGGTTGGTACTGGGATTAAAGGCGTGTGTCATCACCCTTGGCTGTGTCCTTGAACACACAGAGACTGCCTGCCACATGATCGGTTTAAGGGTGTGTGTTACCACCGCCTGACTTCTGTTTATGGCTGGCTATGACCTCTGATCTCCAGGCAAATTTTATTTATTAACATACAAATAAAATACCACATTTTAGCACAAATAAAATATCGCCACAAGCAGCTAGTGCTCTTAACCACTGAGCCATCTCTCTAGCCTCTCCCCAATTTTTTAACCAAGTATATCATTACTGTAACCTTTATTTGCTTTTATAACCTTCTTGACAGCAAGGATCATTCATCAGTTGATGGACATTTATCTTGTTTTATTTATTTTTCTCAAAAGTCTTCAGCACACAGTCCAGGATGTGGTGACAAAGTGCTTGCTAGATGATTGAATTAATGCAATGCTCCCCATTATCATATTTCTCGGAAAAATGTTATTTTGAGTGGACTTTTAACATTCACTGAAGCTTGATTTGTTTTTGAGTTGTTGTTCCCAAACCTGAATCTAAGGCAGATCTTTTCAATTTGGGGTGGGAGGACTTAGACAGTGTCTTGTTTTGCAGTCCAGGTTGGCCTGAAACTTAACTGTGTTACCCAGGCTCACTTCAGACTGTGACAGTCCTCTGCCTTAACTTCCTGAGGGCTGAGATAGATAAGAGATAGATACATCTTAAGCCTCTAAAATCCTTTGACTTTCCTGCAGTATCAATCTACTCATCTGAAGAATCAATTTTCACTTATATTTAAGGAAATGGGAATTAGTCTATTGAGTGTGCTGCTGGAGTATGCTTGTCTGCGTTCATGAGGCATCTACTTTCTGGAGGTTTCATAGAGCTCTCATCCAATGTCAGCGAGGACTTAGAGGTGCTCGGGTTAGAAATTCTCTTTGTAATATTCTGGCCCTAGTCTGAAATTCTTTTGTGTTGTAAACTAGATGAATCTGTCTAGTGTGTGCTACATTTATTTCAATGGATAATACAAGATTATGCATTTTTTCTATGTGGAGAGTCTAATGTCTTAGATCTTACTACTTCATTCTTTTTCACAGCTATTAAATCATGTACATGTGTACATGTGTGTGGGGGGGGCACTTTTAGATTTTCATTTTCTTGTTTGCCTTCATTTTTCTGTTGTCTTTAATAGTACTCTTGGCTTTAATTATAAAAACTTTATTAAACTTTAGCTTGAAGCAGTTTTCCATATTATCTTTTGTTGTCTAAATAAAAATGTTCTTAGATATTTTACTGCATTTTTGCTTTTAAAATTAAGTTTATGTTAACTTATAGTTGAAAACATAAAATTATACATATTAGTGGATACAATCTCATTTTAATGCATATATAAATTTTTATATCTCCTCAAACATTTATTTAAGATAATTCTTAGAATGCACAGTATATTCCTATCTGGTCACCCCACTGTACACTAGCATGTTATAACTTCTTCTCCAACTGTACTCCTATTCACTAATCAGCCTTTCACCATCATCTGTCCCTTCTCACAGTCTCTGTAGCCTTTGCCCATCACCGTCCTCTCCTTTAGACTCCTCATATCCATGAGATAATGTCCTTTCAGGGCCCAGTTCTCTTAGCATAATGAGCTCTAGTTCTGTCCATGTTGCCTTAAAGGACAGGATTTATTTTCTTTTTTTAAGAGTGAAGAATATTCTACTGTGTATATATATATATGTTGTATTTTCTTTATTCATTCATCAGTTGATAGACACTTAGGTTATTTTCACCTGTTGATTTGTGTGAATGGTACTACTATGAACATGGTCAAGCAATTGCCTTTTTGAATGGCCAATTCAATTTTTTTGGATAAATGTCCAGAAATGGGATGACTGGATCATAGGGTATTTTTTAAATTTTTGAAGGATTTGCCATACTCCTTTTCATGTCACTTGCCACTAGTACCACTACTAACACCTGTCATCATCTGTTCCCTTAGTATAATGTCCTTTGCAGCAAGGTGTGAGATATGGTCTATGACTTGTATTTGTCTGATGATGGAAATGCTAAGAACAGCCTTTGTATATCTGTGGATCTTTTTTATGGCCTTGGAGAACTGTCCATTTAAGTCTTTTGTATGTTTTTAATTGGATTATTTATTTGGTTTTTGTTTTGGGCTATTGAGTTGTAGTAGTTTCTAATCAAAATTTTAGAACTTACCCCTTTCTTTCTCTTTTGGGGAAAGGTGCATGGGGACACAGTTTCATTATGTCAGGATATAGCTCTAGCTAGCCTGGAACTGGTTGTGTAGATCAGTCTGGCTTCAAACTTGGAGAATTTCTTTTAAACAAAACAAACAAACAGAAACCTTTTCATGTATATATTTCTCAGACACTTTGACCCATTTCTTGGGTCTCATTTTCATTCTGCTGTTTCCTTTGCTTTACAGAAGATTTTTAAATTGGTGTTCGTTTTGTGGCCTGTACTTTTGGTGTTACAGTCAAAGATCACTGCTAAGACAGATGTCATGAAGATAGCACCTTAGTTTCTTTTAGCTTTGTAGCTTTTAGTCTTTATTTTGAAGCATGTATGTGTGGTTTAAAATAAGATTCATATTTTATCCTTTTTCATATTGACACCCATTTATTCCAAAACCATTTGTTGAAGATGCTCTCCTTTTGGCTTTATGTGGTTTTGGCACCCTTTGAAAGATGGCCATGTATGCATGGTTTTATTCTTCTATATCATTCTGTGTTTTCATTCAGGTTCCATAGTGTTTCAGTTATTGTGCCTTTAAAGCATGTGTGTGTGTGTGTGTGTGTGTGTGTGTGTGTGTGTGTGTGTGTGT
>CABHPR010130896.1:62927-81419 GCA_902168415.1 Peromyscus melanophrys
TGTGTGTGTGTGTGTGTGTGTGTGTGTGTGTGTGTGTGTGTGTGATGTGTATTTGTAGGCAGATACATTTATGCAATAAGTGAACATAATATAATTACCATATAAGTGCTACTCTGACTCTAGGCCTGCAGCAAAAATGCTTTTAGGATTATTATCACCTAGAGATGATGGCAGAGAGGATGGCTACACAGCAGACTATTTGTATTCATCTTAAAAATTATAAAAGGTTTAATTTAAGTACCTTATTTTCTGTTAATGAGAAATTGTACTCATTTTTATAGAGAAGAATGGACAGAAGCTATCCAAGCTGTAGCAGACCGACTGCAGAGGCAAGAAGAGGAGAGAATGAATTGTAGTCCAACTTCACAAATTGACAATATAGGAGAGGAAGAGATGGATGCATCTACAACCCATCATAAAAGAAAGGTAGAAAATAATGACTTACTTTACTTCTAAATGCAGTCTTAATATGCTGAAAACTGCTTCTGAAAGAGATGTCAGCCAATTTTCTCACTGCATTTATTACTTTGTGAACCTAAAGGACCTGTTGTTTAAGACCTAATAATGCACCAGCACTGCACTATTGAGTGTTTGTAGACTTTTGAAGGAGTGCTGAGTGATGGACTTTAAAGATGACATTTTATCTTGTGGATAACAACATTTTAGAAACTTGGAAATTAAATATTTTCCTTAAGGTGAAATGTCTCTGAGATTTATTCCCCTTGCCTTCAGCTTCATCAAAACTACCTATAAAAGTTAGTCTTAGAAATAACACATTTTCTTTTAATTGCTACTCATGAGCCAATGAAGGAGAAAAACCACAACTTTTCATTCCTCAGTGCCCCAGATTAATAGATAATTATATAGGAATTGTAAATAATATTTTTCATTACTATAAAAAAATTTAAAATAACTTCATTATGTAAAAAATGGTAATCAAAACTAGTCTAATATGATTATTTGAAAATTTCCACATATAGGGAAGAATGGACTGAAGCTATCCAAGCTTTAGCTTGATGGTCAATATAGTAGATTGAAATGTTATTTGCATGTATATGTTAAATATATATTTGCTGTTTATTTTATAAATTATATTCAGGTGTGAAAAAAACAAATACTCAAAGTATTGCCAATTATGTTTTTCACTTGTTTAATTAACTAGTTGATTAATAAATTAATTTCACAGTGGTGGTATTTTGAACTATGGGGTATGCAAATGTTCCTCTACTATTGAACTCTGCCATTTGGTGTTAGTATAGTGAGCAGAATTGCTTTTCATGTTAGATTTCCTGGATTCAAATCCTTTCCTTTCCACATGCTATCTATCTGTGAACTTATTGAAATTATATAGTCACAACTTAGAGAATTAGTTGACTATGTAAAGTTTTTTCTTTAATTAACATTCTGTACTTGATGCCTGTGAACATTTTCTGTCTTTTTATTTTTAATTTCCTCCATTTTATATTACATGCAGAATATGGATATTTTGCTTTCAAGTGTATCTGTGCACCAAGTGTGTGCAGTGCCTGGGGAGTTGAGAAGAGGGGCATTAGATTCCCTAGAATTGGAGTTACAAATAGTTGTGAGCGTCATGTGGGAATCGAACCAAAATTTTCTAGTAGAAGAGCAGCCCATGTGCTTAACTTCTGTGTCACCTCTATATGTCACCTCTATATGCCCCCTTTTCTGTCCTTTATGTAGACGAATCCTCTCTTTTGTGGTTGTTGGTTTGAATATATAGGTCATTATAAGTTGATTTCTCAGTCAGGAAGATGAACATAACCTATCTTTACCCATTTATTAAGATCAGAAATTTCCTTTTCCATGGATGTGTATAACTTGAAGTTTGACTGTGTTAATAAATTTGAATCAAGTTCTAGTTAATCTCGTCCTTTGAATTTTAAACTACTGCATTAAAAAGCAAGCTATACCAGCTCTACCCTGTTTAATTTTTCTGGAATTCTAAATATATGCTTAACAGATCAGTAAGATACTGTTAAGCCAGGAATTGAAAATGGTGACTTTGTAACACTATAAATTGATGTACTATATCCAATCAATGGAAGGATATTAAATGTAAGTATGGACATTGATCAGCAATAATATTGAATAGACACACAATTTTAAAAGTTAATAGTGGAAATATGTGAGGGTATTTTCTTGAGAAGACTGGTTATAAATGATAACTGAATCATACTTTTTTTATAATTACTAAGTTGAATATAATTCTTTATCACTAACCATTAATAAGTGTTTATTTTGTGCTTATTTTGCAGTAGGCTCTGAGCAGTACTTTTGCATTTATCTTAGCCATTTAAAAGTCTTTTGAGGTATAGACAACTAATATGCCATTTTATAGTTGAGACATCTGATAATACAAGTTAAATATCATACTCAAATATCTAAATCTTTTAATTATACATTATATAACCTCACCGTGTAACATTTCTTTGGATCATACATCAGCAGAATGTTAATATTGTAAAATAGTGGTAGAACGTGAAGATCCCTGAATCCTAATGCGTGGGTAGATCTCCTAACTCATCTTTTAGCTTCTTTATCTATCAAAATGGGGGTAATTATCGTACCTAACTCATGTACTTGTGAGTCTTAAACTGAGGGGATATTTTGCATTTAAATATAGTAAGTATAAAGTCAGTGTTAATGAGTGTAGTTAGTATCCTACTTTGTCTCATAAAAGTAATTAAGTGTCTTTCTATAGATTGTCTTAGAATTATTTACTGAAACTTGAGTTTAAAAATAAAAGCTTGCTATAATTTTTTTTCATTATTGAAGATTGAACCTAGGACCTCATACATGTTATGCAAATCCTCTACTACTGAGCTGTATTTATGATTACTTTTTATTCTTTTACAATTTTAGATAGGTTCTCACTAAGTTGTCTAGAGTGGCCTTGAACCCATGCTCTATCCCAGATTGGCTTTCACTTATAAAACCCCTGGCTCAGCATCACAAGTAGCTGGTAGTACAGGTCTCTGCTACAGGCTCAGCTGATAGAAATATTTTTAATGTATTTGAGGCTCAAGGTCTTAACCGTATATGATTCCCATTGTTTTTTATATATAATTTTAAGTGTGTGTATTAATTTAAAATAATTTTGAATCACAGGAGTATAAAAAATGAATGTTTGTACCACTGGCTTCTTTGTAATGAGTCCAGTAGTTTAAAGTGTCCAATATTACAGTCACATATATGATAACTAGATTTAGAACTGTTTCCTTTATGTGCATCCGTCACCATGAAAAGAATTGTGATTTACATTTTTTAAAAAATTTTGGACTTCAACACATTTGAAATAAACAAGTTTTCATACTTGGCAAAATAAATTTTTTTTTGAAAATGGACAATACTATTCAGAAGACACTTAATGGTCAAGGTAGCTATGCTGAGAGTGGTCCTGACTTCTGCCTCTTGGCCATGCAGAAATTTGATTTGTTCCCAGAGTAGAGTATTGCCAAAGTATTTGTTGAAACACCTAGGACTCTGTTGCCACAGTATTTGTCCAAGCACCCAGGACTCTTGAAAAGGGAGACACTGCATAATGGAGAAAAGAGACAAGGTCTGACACTCAAATTTAAATATCCTTCTTTTTGAAGATGTTTCAAAGGAATGTGTATGATTTCAATATGTTTGTAAGGCTTTTGTTGTGTGTAGACACTGGTTTCTTTGCTTAAAATGGCCAGTTTTAAGGGATTCATATTTCTGAAGATTATCCATGCCTCCATCTAGTGATGCTTTCTTCTATGTCTCTGTGTATGTATGTGTTTATATTTGTGTGTGTGTGTGTGTTTGTGTGTTCCTCTGTGTGTCTGTGTAGATGTGTATACCTGCTATGTAGCCCTGGCTAGCTTTGTATCTACTGTGGGCCTATAGTCTTTGGGTAATAGGTTTATATTGTCATGCCTAGCCTTTTAATTGCTTCCTCTTTTTGTTAATCATTAACATTTTTATCATATCTTTTCTTGTATCCCCAAAAGGAAAATATTTTGTAATAGCTTCTATTTCACTTTGCAAATATTAGGTAGTTTCTGTGTATTCCATTCTGAGCATGTACATTTGCTATAAAGACCCTTTTAATTTGTTGAAGCTCTGTCAAAATAGATACATAACCTGTTTCTGGTGATATCATTTAGAATACTACTTAACTAATATTAGTTTCTGTGTAAATTCCTTTTTCAAAAGATTGACAAACTGACAGAAACTGAAATTCAGTTGGAGACTGCTATATTATTTTACTTTTTTTGCCTCTTGTCCATAAAAATTGCAACCTTCAAGGATTGTGGTAATGTTTTATGTATGTTCCTTTTCATCTGAAAATATCATAAAGCAATTTACAAATTATTTTTCTATTTTTGTCTCCAAGACTTAGAGATAACAATAGTATTTAGTAATTGTGTATATTAGTATCATTTTTAGTGGTTTTAGATGAAAATAAAGAAGGTACTGTATGCTATGTTGAACAATAAAATGAATTTTGGCTTGGTTACCAGACTTTTCCTGTTTATTGCCATGAAAATAGCAGAAACAGTAGCTATATTATTTCTTATGGTTTTGCTGCTAGATGGGCTGTTCTGCTGTTCTTGCATAGATCTTCAAATAATTTATTTTTGGCTGCCCATGTGCTGGCCTTGAAAAATCCAAAGAAAACTTTTTGTTATGTCCCAGGGTTTGGTGTTGACTTTTGCCTTCATGGTTTCTGCACTTTCTCTTGTGCATGTGGTATCTTATCTTAGAGGCTCTTGATGTATAGTTCTTCCTTCAACAAGGTAACCTCAGCTTCCACACGGAAGGAAAGCCGTCTCTTGAGGGTTTCTAAGAGAGAAAAACTTTAAGTGCCATGTCTAAAGGCTGGCTCAGGAACTGGCATAGACTATTTGATCAAATAATTTAAGGAGCCCTGAATTTGAAAGAGAGCAGGAAGGTGCAAGGAGGGGCTGGAAAACGAAAAGGGAATGGGGAAATTGTGTACTTATATACTATTAAAAATGCCATGGGGGGAGGGGGGATCAAGATCATGATGGGAAATCTACAGAGACAACTGAACAAGCTCATAGGAACTCATGAACTTTAGATTGACAGCTGTGGAACCTGCATGGGACCGAACTAGGCCCTCTGCATACAGGAGAGAGATGTGTAGCTGGGTCTGTTTTAGGGGCCCCTGGCGATGTGATCAGGATCTATCCCCAGTGCATGAGTTGGCTTTCTGGACCCAGTTACCTATGGTCGGACACTCACCCTTGATGCAGCAAGGAGGGGCTTGGTCCTGCCTCGACTGAATGTACTAGGCTTAGCTGTCCCGCCATGGGAGAACTTACCCTTTTGGAGGAGGGGACTAGAGGTAGGTCGAGAAGATGGGGAGGGGAGACATTCAGGAGGAAGAATGAGAGAGGGATCTGTGGTTGGTATGTAAAATGAATAAAAAAATTTTAAAAATAAAAAATTGCCAATCAGATAGAGACTGAGAGTTGGGGAAGGAGGAAGTAAGAGCAAGGGGGTGAATATGGGAAAGAGATGGACTGCTGCTTGGTGGCAACAAGACAGTCATATTTGGGGTCTCATAGTTTGGTCCTTATCCTCTGAGTTTTTAAATCTGTTAGTGAAATGAAATATGTCTAGCTATCTATCATTTTTCTAAATGACTGTAACTTTTTTCCACATATGTGCATCTACATTTGATTTATAATTGAATCAATAAGTATATGTTATTTCTCCTGCTCTCTTTTTGACATTTACTTTTCCTTTGAACTAGATGTGTTAAGACATTATAATTTGACATTTGGTTAAAATTACCAAAATTATAGGCAAGTGATACTAAAATTGAATGTAGCCATTCATTTATGAAATATTTAAAATGGTTTTTAATGTCAGAGTGATTCTGGCCTCAAGGAGTGAACTGAAAAATATTTTTCTCATTCCAGTTTTCAAGAAGAGTTTGTGCAGAATTGGTAGCATTTTTTTTCTTTAAATGTTGCGGACCTTTCCTTATTGTAAAAAGTTTTAGTACAAATTCAGTTCTTATATAGGGCTGTTCAGCTTATCTTTTCCTTTGTCAGTGGGCTTTTGTAGTTTGTGATGTAAGTAATTTGCTTATTTCAGTGTCAGTTTTACTGGCATAAAGCTGTTTATTCTCTTATGGTCCCTTTAATACCTGTAGGTTTTGTAGTGATGTCACCTTTATCATTTCATGTTGATAATTTTATCTTTGTGTCTATTTTCCTGATCAATATGGCTGGAAATTGACACTTTCTATTGTTCTTTTCTCCTGTTTGTTTGAAAAATGCTTCTTTGCTTGTATTTTAAAATGTTTATGTGTGTGTTCTTAGATATCACTTCTTCTGAGGTAGCACTTAATTTAAAAAAGCCTGAGAACTGGAAAATACTTTTTAAAAACCTTATTTTACTTTTAAAAAATGTTCTGTCGGTTAACTAATAATTTGACTGATGGAGAAATTCTAGATTCAAAATAATTTCTACAAACTCTGAAAACTCCATTATTTTCAGTATCCAAGGTTGCTTAAGAAACAACCAATACTAGTATTTTTTTATTTGAAATTGGTCTAGAAATTAGTAGGATCAATATCGAGTTTCCAGTGCAAGTATTACGAGCAGACTAACAGTAAACTGTGTCAACTATTTGATTGTGGTTTTCTACTTTATATTTTTCAGACAATGAATGATTTTGACTATTTGAAACTACTAGGTAAAGGCACTTTTGGAAAAGTTATTTTAGTTCGAGAGAAAGCAAGTGGAAAATACTATGCTATGAAGATTCTGAAGAAAGAAGTCATTATTGCAAAGGTAACTTGAGTCGAAAAGCTTTTTAGTATGAACATGTATCTGTGCACATTCTTGTAAATGGTATAGAGATTTCATGAAGCAATCAAAACATTGAGTTTAAACTATCACCTTTTAGTAGACAACAGTGTTAGTTTTAAGGTTTTCAGCAGTGTATAGTATTATGTAAATTATAGTGAAGCTGTTTTATTCCATTGAGGAAATATTTCATTTGTTAATTTGGAGGAATGTTTTAACTATATATTTATGATGCACATCACTGATTACGTTAGTGTTGCTTTCACTATTTTTCCATTATGTATATGTGCCATATCAGTTTCCTTTCCCATTCATCAGTTGAAGGACATGTAGGTGGTTTTTATTTCCTAGCTATTATGCATAGAGCAGCAGTGAACATGGCTGAGCAGTACCTATGGAGTGGGGCTGTTGTCCTTTGGTCATATGCCAAGAAGTGGTATATATGGGTCATATGGTAGGTTTATTTTTAGCTTTTTGGGGACTCTACCACAATGATTTCCAGAGTGGCTAGATCAGCTTGCAATCCCACCAACCGTGAAGGGGGGGGTCCCCCTTTCCTTACATCCCCTCCAGCATTTTTTGTAACTTGTTTTGTTGATCTTTGCCAACTGAGATTGGTAAGATGAAATTTCAAAGTTGTTTTGATTTGCATTTCCCTAATTGCTAGATAGTAAGAATGTTGTTGAGCGATTTTTTTAAGCCACCCCTACCCTTATTTTGAGAACTCTTTGTTTAGATCTCAGGCCTGTTTGTTTGTTTGTTTGTTTTTGAATGGGTCATTTGTTTTTATACTCTTTGTTTTTGAATTCTTTATATATTCTGGGTATTAATCCTTTGTCAGATGTAGAGCTAGCGAAGATTCTCTCCGTTTTGTGTCCTCCTCCTCACCTGGTTGACTGTTTTTTTAGCCATGCAGAAGCTATTTAGTTTTATGAAGTCCCACTTATCACTTGCTGCCCTTAATTCTTGGGCAAAAGGAGTATTCAGAAGTCCTTTCCTGTACCTGTGTCCTGTAGGGTACTGCCTGTGCCTTCTTCTAACAGTTCCAGTGTTTCAGGTTCACATTTAAGTCTTTGAACCATTTGGAAACAGTTTCTGTGCAAGGTGATAGATGGGGGCTAATTTCATTCTTCTGCATGTGGACATTCAATTTTCCCAGCACCATTTATGGAGATGCACTCTTTTCTAGAGCATGCTTTTGTCTTCTTTGTCAAATATTAAATGGCTGAAGTTACATGTATTCATGTTTGAATCTTCAATCCTGTTCCAATGCCCTATATGTTTGTTTTTATGTCAGGACTATATTTTTATTACTGTGCCTCTGTAATATATCTTGAGATCTGGAATGGAATCCCTCCAGAATGGAATCCCTCCAGAATTGTTTGTTTGTTTGTTTAGGATTGTTTTGCCTATACAGGGTCTTTTGTGGTTTCATATGAATTTTAGGATATTTTTTTTTCTGTTTCTCTGAAGTGGAGGAGGAGATTTTGATTGGGATTGAAATTTATAAATACCTTTTGGTGGAGTGGTAATTGTCACACCATTAATTCTACCAATTCATAAGCCTGGGATGCCTTTCCATTTCCTAGTGTCTTTATCTCTTTCTTCAGAGGTTGAAAATATTTATTGCAAAGGTCCTTCACCTCCTTGGTTAGGTTTATTGCTAGATATTGTATTTTCTTTGAGGCTGTTGTGAATGGAAGTAGATCCATGACATCTTTTTCTGTATATTTGTTGTTGATGTATAGAAAAACTATTGATGTGTACAAGTTGATCCATTATCTTTCCACTATTGATGAATTTATCATTTCTAGAAGGCTTCTGGTAGAATTTTTGGGATCTTTCATATATAGTGTCATGCCGTGTGCAATGCAAATAAGTATGATTGATTTTAACTTCTTTTTTTTATTTTGGATCTTTAATTTTCTTCTCTTACCTGATTGCTCTAGCTAGTACTTCAAGTGCAGTGGAGGAGTCGGGAGAGTAGACATCTCTGTGTGATTTCTGTCTTCAGTGGGGTTGACTTACGTTTTTCTCCATTTAGGATGCTGTTGACTATGCGTTTCTTATTTATAGCTCTCTTAGTTAGGGTTACAATTGCTATGATGAAACACCATGATCAAAAAGCAGGTTGGGGAGGAAAGAGGTTTCTTTGACTTATACTTCCACATCATAGTCCATTGTTGAAGGAAGTCAGGACAGGAACTCAAGTAGTGCTGGCTCCTGGAGGCAGGAGCTGATGCAGAGGCCATGGAGGGGCATGACTTACTGGCTTGTTCCACATGGCTTGCTTAGCTTGCCTTTTTACAGATCCAAGTATCACAGCCAAGGGGTGGCCCCACCCACAATGGGCTGAACCCTCCTACTTCAACCACTAATTAAGAAAATGCTCCATAAGCTTGCCTACTACCTGATCTTGTGGAGACAGTTTCTCAATTGAGGCTCCCTTCTCTCTGGTGAGTAACTTGTGTCAAACTGAAATAAAAACTAGCCAGGGCAATAGTTTTATTATTATGAGGAGTAATATTACCTCTAGTCCTGTTTTTTATAGGACTTTTATCGTGAAGTCACGTTGGATTTTATCAAAAGCCTTTCTGCATCTATTGAGATGATCATGTGTTTTTTTTTTTCCTCGTCTTTAAGTCCATTATGAAGTTTATTTACGTTTTTGTTGTTGTTGTTTTGTTTGTTTTTGAGGAGGGTTTCTCTGTCCTGGAACTGACTTTGTAGACCTCAAACTCAGAGCTCCACCTGCCTCTGCCTCCCAAGTCCTGGAACTAGAGGAGTACACCAACACTCCTGGCTACATATATTGGATTTCTGTGTATAAGCCATCCTTACATCTCAAAGCCAGCTAATCTTGATAATCTTTTTGCTATTTAGGTCTGTATTTGGTTTGTAAGTATTTTATTGAGCTCTTTTTGAATCTGTATTCATTAGGGATGTTGGCCTCTAGTTTTCTGTTTTTGTTGTGTCTTTGCCTAGGTTTGGTATTAGAGTGATACTGGTCACATAGAAGCTGGGAGTGCTTCTTCTGTTTGTATCTGAATAGTTTAGAAAAGATGTAAGTCCATCTGTGCCTGGACAGTTTTAGTTGGAAACTTTTTTGTTTGTTTGTTTTTGCTTTTTCAAGACAGGGTTTCTCTGTGTAGCCCTGGCTGTCCTGGAACTCAGATCCCCCTGCTTCTGTGTCCCAAGTACTGGGATTAAAGGCATCCACCCTTCTCCTCTGACCCCACCCCGACAGGAAATCTTCTTATTAGTATTTTAATCTCCTTATTTGTTATGAGTCTGTTTAGGTTGTTTATTTCTTGGCTTAATTTTGGTGGTTTGGCTGAATCTACAAAGTCATCAGTTTCTTTTAGGTTTTCCAACTTAATGGAATACAGATTTTTAAAGTATTCCTTTATCTTATTGAAATTCTTTATCTCCTGTAATGTTTCCCTGTTCATTTCTGATTTTATTCATTTGAATCTTCTCTTTCTTTCTTTTGATTAGTTGGGCCAAAGGTCTGTCCACTTTTTTTTCTTTGTTCTCAAAGAACTAGATCTTAGGTTCATCAATTCTTGATATTGTTTTATTTCTATTTCATTACTTTCTCCTTTTTTCTTTCATTTCCTGTCATCTGCTGGGTTTAGATTCGGTTTGCTTTTGTTTTTCCAAGTTTTTTGAGTTGCATCATTAATTAATTAATTAATTAATTAATTTTTTTGTGCTCTGATTTTTTTAATGTAGGCCCTTAGAGCTCTCCATTTCTCTGATAGGACTGCTTTCAATGAGTCCTAGAGGATTTCTGTTTGTTTTCTCTTTCATTTAGTCCCAGGAAAATTTTTCTTTCTTTCTTGATTTTTTTTTATTTGACCCGTTTATCATTCAGTAATGGGTTATGTATTTACTAGAAATTTGCTGTCAGTTTTAAGTTTTATTGCATAATGATCACATGATACTTGGTGTTATTTCAGTTTTTCTGAATTTGTGAAGATTTGTCTAGTGTATCAGGTCATACTGGTACACATAATTTTTTAGAAGAATTTTAGAGAAGCTTCTGTGTGCTGCTGAGTAAAATGTATATCTTTTGGTGTTTGTGTAGAATATTCTATAGATATCTGTTAAGGCTATTTGATGTGTTATGCCATTTAATTCTGATTTTTTTCTGTTTATTTTTTGTCTAGATGACCTGTCTATTGGAGAAAATGGGGTATTGAAATCATGAACTATTAAAGGGTTGATGTTAATCTGTGTCTTTAAATCCAATAGTACTTTTTTTATTTTTAATTAGGTGAACTGGAGTGTGGTGCATATATATTTGGGATAATAATGCCTTCTTGGTTAACTGTTACCTTCATTAGAATGAAGTATCTCTATCTCTTCTGGTTACTTTTAGTTTGAAGTTAGTTTTGTCAGTTAGAATAGTTATGCTACTTACTTCTTGGTCCTGTTTGATTGGAATTCTTTTGTTCATCCTTTTACTCTAAGGCAGTGCCTATCTCCTAAACTAAGATGTGGGCCTTGAGAGATGGCTCAACAGTTAAGAGCACTGACTGCTTTTCCAGAGGACTCAGGTTCAATACCCAGCGCCACATGGCAGCTCACAACTGTCTGTAACTCCTCTTCCAGGGGATCTGACACCCTCATACAAACATACATGCAGGCAAAACCCAATGTACAGAAAATGCAAATAAATAAATTATAAAACTAAGATGTGTTTCTTGTAGACAACAGATAGATGAATTTTGTTTCTTAATGCATTCAGCCATCCTTTGTTATTAATTGGATAATTGAGACCATTGATATTTAAAGTTATCATTGAAATGTGTGTGTTGATCCTAGTCATTGTGGTGTTATATTTTGGTATTGTTATTTATGTTCTCAGTAGTACTTGCTTAGTAGTTAGTCTTCAGTCCTGTGGCTATGTTCACTTCTCGGTTCAGCACTAGATATTTCTTCCTGTATTTCCTTTAGGTTTGCTTGTTGGATATAAAACTTTTAGGCTACTCATATCATGGAACACTTTATATCACCTTTAATTATGACAGATAGTTTTGCTGGACATAGTATTTTAGGTTGGCTGTCAGTCTTTTAGGACTTACAGACTCTTCTGGCTTTCAAAGTTGCCATTGAGAAATCAGCTGTTATTCTGATGGATTTTCTTTTATATGTGACTTTTTTTCTCCTGCAGCTTTCAATACATTTTCTTCATTAGGTATACTTAGTGTTTTAAATGTGATATGCTGGGGCATTTTCTTTTCTGGTCTTGTCTATTTGTTGTTCTGTGTCTTTTTTGCATTTGTGTCTTTCCTTAGTTTGGTGAAATTTTTATCTTTAATCTTGTTGAAGATCTGGTCTATGTCATCTATCTGGGATTGTTCTCATTTATTGCTATAAATAGAATGTTCAGTCTTTTCATGGTGTCCCACATTTCCTGTATGTTCCTTTTCTGTGTTTTAAAAAAAATTATATTCTTCATTTATTTGTTCCAGTTCCTCTATTTCATCTTTGAGGACTGATATTTTTATCTTTTGCTTGATCCATTCTACTTGTAAGATTGTCCTTTGAGTTTTCTATCTGGGTTCTTGGTATTTTCTTTTCCATCTTCATTGAGTCCTCTTCAGTGTTTCTTTCTCTTTATTGAACTTCATTTTAAAATTCTGCATTGTTTTCATCATTTCTGTCAGCCTTACATTTATGTTTCCTTAGGTATCACTCATGCATTTACTTTGTTTAAGTTCTTTTCTTTTTAAATTCACTGGGCTGTTTATTTCTTTCTTCTTTAAGTTCCTTGAAATATTTAATGAAGTTCATGATTTTTTTTTTTTTTTAATTCTTTGACCTGGAGTTCATCTAGGTAATTTTCATTGGCACACATTTTTGAAGGACGGCTGGGTTTGGGGGCAGGGAGACACTGCCTTAATCTTTCATATTGTTTGTGTTTGCAGTGAGATCTAGGCATGTGGGCTTCCTTTGTTAGTTCTGTGTCTAACATGGACAGAGAAGGTTGGGGCAGAACAGAGGATGTGCAGGTCCAGTTAGGCCTAGAGGGTAGAAGTGGCTTAGGTGGAATGCAGTCTTGTTGACACAGGGAACTGGGATGGTGTGTCGGGTGTACATCATAGTCAAAGCCTGGAATGTGGAGGTAGATCTAGGGTTGAGTAAGGTATATGGGGGAGAGGATCAGACAGACTCATTGGAATAGACACTGGAAAATGATGTGCAGGATCTGCCTGAGTAGAGAAGTTATATATGGCGTGGGAAGAGACTGGTTGAGGCAGGGTGGGTCCTGCCTAAAGCCTAGTGGTGGAAGGCTGTACAGGTAAGGATGGCAGAGTAGGCCTGAGCAGTGGGTGGGGGCCTAGGCTAGATCTCTAGGTGGCTGGGGAAGGTGTGTTAAGGGAAGGCTCATAAGGACTCAGCTGGAGACTGAAGAAGGATGTGTAGGGTCAGGCTGGTTGGAGAGATTAGATGTGGCCATTTGCTGAAATTTGAGAGAAGCACTCAGTTCCTTTTAATGCCTTTGTGTGTGTTCTGTAGTAGCTTTCTTTATGGACTCTGGGCAATTATAATTACTGTGTTGAAGCCAGACTAGTCAGACCTAGAAACATTTTGATAATGTACAAAACTTTCTCAGTAGACCTATCTTTGTCATCTCTCAGTTACTACTGTCTTTAAATTATACTTTTTATATTATGTGAATGTATTTATCTCTTGATATTTAGAAAAACACAAAGTGACATTGCAATCCAAGATAACAACTTCTCTAGTGTATTATTTCACACTCTTGACCTTTAGTAGAGGTCTTTATTTCTTCATACAGCCTCAAGTTACTGTCGAATATTCTTTGATTCCACACAGAAAGATTCAGCTTTGTCATTTCGTATAGTGCAGCTGTAGGGGTAAAGTAGCTCACTCAGTTTATGGCGTATCTCAGAGACGCCATAATTTAGGCTTGGTTCAGTTTTTCAGCAAACTTACTGTCAGCTGTGCTGTTATTTTTCTTCTGAGTACTCAGCTTTGGTTTTGAGTTTCTTTCATTAAGTTATTCTTTAGCTTGTTTTTATGCCCTTTGACATATTTTCATCCTTTATTATAATCTCTCTCCATTTTTAGCAAGTAGGAGTAGATAGTAAAACATACAGAGTATTCATTTATTTTTATGAGGATAGCTAGCTAAGGAAATCCCACTCTTATCCTAGAGTGTTTTTATAATAAAAATAGAAATGCCCTTTGTTACTAAGTAGTTATTTTTGGAAAGGTTTGAATCCCAGGTATGGTGATTGGCACCTCTTGTTCGACATTCATGGAGGCCAGAACTTTTTTCTTCCCATATACTCTTAAAGTAAAATATGTAAATGCATATTTCCTAATGTATGTAGGAAAATTTATGTTCAGTTTTCTTATTCATCAAGTAAATGCGCACTCTGTTAGTTTACCTTTTCACACATGAATGTGAACAGACTCCTGAGCATCACCAAACAGATGAAAAAAATTTGAAGATATAGAATAATTCATAAGCCACAATCGAGTTGATGCTAGCGGAAACAACACATAGAAGATGAGTTGTCAGCCATGGACTAGTGTTTCATAGAGAGATATAAGTATGAAACAAAAAATAGGCTTGTAAAACAGAGCATAAGAAAGAACAGTTGTAAATCTAATTATGATTACTATAGTGAAAATAAAATAATGAAAGCGTTAGAAACAGATTTTGGAGTATATCTGGGAATGAGAAACCAAAAATAGAGAAATGGAGAATATTGAGAGAATAATTTCAACATGAAGACTCATTCAAAAGAAATACAATATCTATGCAAGTTTAAAGTAAAAGTAATAAAGTACGAGATACACAATTTGCCAGAACTGAAGATTTTGGACTGGAAGGATCTAGTGCATGCTGGCGAGTAAAGGAAGCAGCTCCCTTATACCTAGGTCTACATGTTCAGGATACACTGAATGTCAAGGCAATGTGCTTTGCAGCTGAAGAAGTGCTGAGGGCTGTAGTGACAGAATCTTGATGGCAGTCAAAGAGGGTATGACACTCCATCCAAGTAGTATTTGAAACAGAAGCATCAATAATAAATACCAAACATAGTACTTGAGAATGGTGATTCACTATTTATAGATAACCCCCCCCAAGTAGATAAAAACATCTTGAGAAGACAAATTAAGGAATAATGTGAAAGCAAATAGAGAGGGAAGAAATGTTAGAAATTTGAATCTAGTCCAGTGCTCAAACTTTAGGATGAGGTTGGGGCGGGGGAGCTTAGAGCCATGATTTAGAGCTTGATAAGTATGGCATGTCTCATAAAAAGCAGGCAGGCAAGAAGGACTAGGTTGCTAATACAAGGCTTGTGGAGACATTGAGCAAGTAAACAGTGATCCTTGGAAGTTACTGTGCTTTGATTAAAACAGTGTGCCTTCTGCACTTGTGCTCTTGTGTATAATACTCACTTCATTTTTTTCCTTCCATTTCATTTATTACTCTGGAGGGATGGAGGAAGTAAATGCCTTCATACACAAAATATCCTCATGTCAGCCAGCTTGTGACAGAGTCAATCACAGGATACCTGTTGCCAATATACAGAAAATAATGTGAATGAACAAGGATCTGGTTACGTAGACGTTGAGATGTTTGAAGATAGGCGGCAGATGAAGTAGAAATGAGCATTATAATTGGAGGATGAGATGGACTAAAATGTTTGATCTACGCTTGAGAAATTATATTCTCTGAATTTCAATTTACTAATAAATCATAATCATAAACCCAGGTTTCACCTTTGGATCTTTGTTAATGGTATAAACATGTATTCCTGTTTCATTTTTAATTCATATCCTATTTTCTTCCCTTCTCCTGTTTTTTCTCATTCAAACAAACAGCTGTCATAAAACTGAGTGAGCAAATCAAGGAAGAATTTTAGGCCATTTATCTTGGAGGGTTAGTAATAAAACTGGAAAGAATGATTGTGCCTCATGCCCTCAGGAAATAGTCTCCTTCCAAAGCTTCTTACTCTGAAAGAAATGAGTCTTGAAGACTCATTGTTTAGTATTTCAGGATGCTTGAATATATGGAAATCTGTACTTCAAAGGCATTTTTATAAGAACATTCTTTTAAATTTTAGTACTTCTAAAACTCTTCATTTGTAATTATCATCAACAAATGAATTTTTAAATAAGCATCACATTGTTTTAGCCACTAAGTTTTGCCACTGTTATTTTTAACTTCTTGTTTTGACATGTTGCTTTTAACTGTGATTAAAAATTATTGGCATCTGTGTTTACTTCTGAGCTTGTATGTACCATATCTTCATAGAAAAAGTAATTAGTATGTGAAATACAGTACCATTAAACTTGCATTAATGGGAAATTTTCTAACCTCAAATACAAATTATGATAGAAAATACACTTTAAAGTATTAATTGGTCTATCCGGTTACCTCTCAATTATGTTCTTTTTTAAAAAATCTTCTTATTTGTTTGTTTGTTTATTTATTTATTTATTTATTTTATTATCAGCTTGATACAGTACAAATTCTTATCCTAATAGTGAAATGTTTCACTGAGGCTTGCCCAGTGATTCAGTAAAACAAAACTTATTATAAGCCACAGCCATCCTAGGGTTCCCCTGCTATGTAGCCTCCCTGGATCTGTGGGTTGCAGTCTGATTGTTCTTTGCTTTATATCTAGTATCCACTTATGAGTGAGTACATACCATGTTTTTCCTTCTGGGTTTGGGTTACCTCACTCAGGATGATATTTTCTAGTTCCATCCATTTGCCTGCAAATTTCATGCTGTCATGGTTTTTTTTTTTTTTTTTTTGCTGAGTAGTACTCCATTGTGTATATGTACCACATTTTCTTAATCCATTCTTCAGTTGACGGGCATCTAGGTTGTTTCCAGGGTCTGGCTATTACAAATAGTGCTGCTATGAACATAGTTGAGCATGTATCTTTGTAGTATGATTGAGCATTCCTTGGGTATATGCCCAAGAGTGGTATGGCTGGGTCTTGAGGTAGATTGATTACCAGTTTTCTGAGAAACTGCCATACTGATTTCCACAGTGGTTGTACAAGTTTGCATTCCCACCAACAGTGGAGGAGTGTTCCCTTTGCTCCACATCCTCTCCAATATAGACTGTCATTAGTGTTTTTGATCATAGCCATTCTGACAGGTGTAAGGTGGTATCTCAGAGTCGTTTTGATTTACATTTCTCTGATGACTAAGGATGTTGAGCATTTCTTTAAATGTCTTTTAGACATTTGAGAGTCTTCTTTTGAGAATTCTATTTAGCTCTTTAGCCCATTTTTTTTAATTGGATTGTTCAGTATTTTGATGTCTAGTTTCTTGAGTTCTTTATATACTTTGGAGATCAGTCCTCTGTCAGATGTGGGGTTGGTGAAGGTCTTTTCCCATTCTGTAGGTTGTCTTTTTGTCTTATTGACTGTGTCTTTTGCCCTACAAAAGCTTCTCAGTTTCAAGAAGTCCCATTTATTAATTGTTGTGCTCAGTGTCTGTGCTACTGGTGTTATATTTAGGAAGTGATCTCCTGTGCCAGTGCATTCAAGAGCACTTCCTACTTTCTCTTCTATCAAGTTCAATGTAACTGGATTTATGTTGAGGTCTTTGATCCACTTGGACTTGAGTTTTGTGCATAGTGACAGATATGGATCTATTTGTAATCTTTTACATATTGACATCCAGTTATGCCAGCACCATTTGTTGAAGACACTTTCTTTTTTCCATCGTATACTTTTGGCTTCTTTGTCAAAAATGAGGTGTTCATATGTGTGTGGATTAATGTCAGGGTCTTCAGTTCGATTCCATTGGTCTATATGTCAGTTTTTTATACTAGTACCAAGCTGCTTTTATTACTATAGCTCTACAGTAGAGCTTGAGGTCAGGGATGGTGATGCCTCCAGAGGTTGCTTTATCGTATAGGATTCTTTTAGCTATCCTGGGTCTTTTGTTTTTCTATATGAAGTTGAGTATTGTTCTTTCCAAGTCTGTGAAGAATTGTGTTGGTATTTTGAAGGGGATTGCATTGAATCTGTAGATTGCTTTTGGTAAGATTGCCATTTTTACTATGTTAATCCTACCTATCCATGAGCTTGGGAGATCCTTCCATTTTCTGATATCTTCTTCAATTTCTTTCTTTGGAGATTTAAAGTTCTTATCAAACAGGTCCTTCACTTGTTTAGTTAGTGTTATCCCAAGGTATTTTATATTATTTGTGGCTATTGTAAAGGGTGATGTTTCTCTGACTTCTTTCTCAGCCCTTTTATCATTTGTGTATAGGAGGGCTACTGATTTTTTTGAGTTGATCTTGTATCCTGCCACTTTACTGAAGGTGTTTATCAGCTGTAGGAGTTCCTGGTTGAATTTTTGGGGTCACTTATGTATACTATCATATCATCTGCAAATAGTGAAAGTTTGACTTCTTCCTTTACAATTTCTATCCCTTTGATCTCCTTTTGTTGTCTTATTGCTCTAGCAAGAACTTCAGGTACTATACTGAATAAATATGGGGAGAGTGGACAGCCTTGTCTTGTTCCTGAATTTAGTGGAATCGCTTTGAGTTTCTCTCCATTTAATTTGATGGTGGCTGTTGGCTTGCTGTAAATTGCCTTTATTATGTTTAGGAATGTTCCTTGTATTCCTGATCTCTCA
>CABHPR010130897.1:0-38354 GCA_902168415.1 Peromyscus melanophrys
CCACAGGCAGCAGAATGAGAATGCCACACTTGTTGTGGGATCTGAGACCTCAAAGACACCCCCAGTGACACACATCCTCCAATAAGACCATACCTCCTAATAGTGCCAATCTCTATGGGCCTATGGGGGCATTTTTATTCAAATCACCACAGCTACTATGTATTTTCTTGAGAAAAATAGTTTTGTCTTAAAATGATAATAAATTAGTGTGTTTGGAATTAGAAAATACTGTGTCTAGTACATGAGAGGTATTTATAAAACTGTTGTATGTTTAAAGAATTCTTATGAAATATAGATAAAATATACTGTATCTAATTATATCTAGTTGCATCACTAGCAACTGCCAAAGAAAAGTACAAATTAAGAAGGAGTGTTGTCTTTCTTTTAGAAACTTAATCATCTCATTTATAGTCTTGGTCACAAAAATGCATTAAGAATCAAGCTTTGGTAAAAGTGTTTCTTTTTTGATAATCATAGCATAAAATTCATAGCAGTTGGATACCTTAATTCAGTTAAAGCATATATCTTGGCATTTTTACTTTAATGCTGGGTATTTGAAATCAAAGTTGCTTTTAAACATGGGCTCAAACTCACTGTTAACTTTTTAGAAATGAATGTGTTTATGAAACTTGAGTAATTCCTATGATAAACAATTAAGTTGCTGTTTTTGGAGAAAAAAAGTGCTTATCACAGTTTGACTTTTCTCTCAGCTGTGGATGTTAATATACTGTTCTTCTTTGGTACCTAGCAAACCACAGAAGGAAAATCTTGCTAATCCTATTTCTTATAACTCCAGTGCCTATTGATTCAGGTGTGATTTTAACAAACTGCTCCCTCACAGCACAAGATAATATATGAAGAATCAGGGAGAGATAACAAAGCTACCTTCCAAGTATTCCAATTATTCTCTCTCAAGAGCCCATACAAACCAAGGATGTCTTTACTGCACATATAATCATATATTAATATTACTGTTATAAAACAAATTACTGGATTAGCAAGACATTCTTAGTGGTGTTATAGTGGCGTGGATGTTATGGTAGTAACAAGTCACATTCTGACGGAACTTAAGGCCAATTCCACAAGTTAAAATCCATACCTGGCACCATTATCAGGGCCTCAAACCTGTTGCTACACAGGCCATAAACCCTAGAAAAGAACCTATTTTTTTTTCCTCTGTTAAATGGACATAATATGAACCTGACTCCTAATAAATTGTTTTTATATACGTAGTGCGTTGGTCAATACTCATCAGAGAAGCTTCTTTTTGAAGTAGATGGTGATTAACATAGAAATCCACAACTGGCCAAGGTGCAGAGAATAGAAAAGTGTTGAATGGACATCTATATCACACTTCCTTCTCTTTTGACTCAGAAACCATTGTAGAAAAAGGGATGAAAAGATATTAAGAGCCAGAGGTGGTAGATGAGTACAACAAGGAAACACTGTTTTTGTAACATAGCATGCCAGTTTCACATATGAACTCACAAAGTTTGTGAAAGCATGTACAAGACCAGTGTAAGCTCAGATCAGATAATATTCCAACATGGAGAGGGTAGCTGGGTGCAAAGTCCCATTTCTAGCTAAGGTGCAGTAGATAGCTCCTAGGGAAGGAGGGTTAGTTTTCTTTAAGGGTGCAGTCTATAGTTGACCATTCTGAAGTGAAGGCCATACATTTAAGAGTGTATGGGTAGCACAGGCTGTATTTACTAGTTAAAAATAAGAGGGCATAAAGTTGAGTGGGTAGGGAAGAAGACATGAATCTAGAAAGAATTGGGGGAAGGATTCAGGTAGAGGTCAGGGAACCCCAGAGAACAAAGGGTGAAGCCAGAGAATAGGAGAATAGGAGCCAGAGGGGCTGAGGATTCTAGAAGAACATGATCCACAGAATCAGCTAAGCAGGGCTCATAGGGACTCCCAGAGACTAAAACATCAATTATAGAACCTGCTTGGGATGTTTTTGGACTTCTGGAAGTAAGAGTTGGGGTGTCTCTGACTCGTCTACTTCCCCGTGTGACTCTTTTCCTCATATTGGGTTTCCGGGTCTAACCTTGATATGAAGGTTTATGCCTAGTCTTATTGCATCTTGTTATGCCATGTTTGTTTGATATCACTGGGAGGCCTGCTCTTTTCTGAAGGGAAATGGAGGAATAGTGGATGTGGAGGAGGGGGTAAGTTGTGGGGCACTGGGAGGAGAAGAGGGAAAAGAGGCTGCAGTCATGATGTATTGTCTGAGAAGAATCCATTTTTCAAAAGATCAAAATACATTGCAAAAAATTTTTAATGAATTGAAAAATGAGGGGAAGGACAAACAAAATATTAAATTATATAATTAAATATGCAGAGTTAGGCCTCTTGGGAAAACTTGTAACTTCAGGAAGCTGAGGCAGGAAAATTATGAGTTTACATTCTATTTGGGCTATAGATTAAATATAAGGATAGTTTCACAACTTATCAAGACCCTGTTTCAAAACGGAAAGTAAATACATCTCAGAGGCATAAGGCTTGCCTAGCTTGAGCAGAACCCCAGGCTGGATTTTCAGTACTAGAGAAAACAAAACCAGTAAACACTGAGATTTTAGTAACCTTTGGTCAGAGGTGAAGGTAACGCTATTTGCAAGTTATTTACACTTTTGAATTTTATGTATGAATAGTGATTATTACTACCCTTTTACTATGTCTCTAATCCACAGCAGCAGAGTAGAAACACATGTTAGAATGAATTCTTTTGGGTTTCTCCTCTTTTAAACACAGAGAATAATCCTGAATCCTCATCAATCTTATGTTTATTGTCACGTTGAACCTATTTCTTTCATTACCGAGAGCTTAGACCTGAAGAAGTCTCACAAAGTTTGTCATTTTTGTATTCCTCTTATTGTTGTGTGACAGGTTGAGTGACTTGATCTGGGGGGATGATGTAAGTGTCACCATGTTGAGATGAGTGTAATTGCTTCCCTCAGGAAGTACATCAGTGTCCTTGGGCAACTAGATACTTTCAGGAACACCAGAGCCCCAGGAATTCTGAGGCGTCCCAAAGGACAGATGAAGGCTGCCAGGGTTTTCTATTTGTTCTGTTTTTGTTTTCACAAGTGCTCAGAAAAACATTGAAAGACTCAACAAACAATAATCTATAAGAAAAACATAACCATGGCTCAAAAAGAAATTAACAGTGCCTCTATGTTTGTGCACCTTGAAAAGCTAAGCAGTTATGGAATCATTAAATAGAAGGTGTGCATGAGAGTAAACAAATTAGCATTGCAACAGAAAAATTAATGTCATTTGTGTTCAAACCCCCATGTCAGATTCAATGGCTGCAAGTAGCATGGAAAGTAAGAAGAGAGAATTAACTTTAGTCATTTATAAGAATTACCCTGTGAACCATGGAAAGACATTGATTTTATGTCTTTTTTATCTCATAAAGTACTTTAATTGACAAAATAAAAAGAAAGTAGAAGAAAGAAGGAAACTAGGAAAGTGTATGGAAGAGTCAGTGGCTTTGAATTTCATCTCACTGCTCCTTTTGATCCACTGTCCCTGTCAGAACTTATTTTGTGGTAACTCATTTCTACTCCTGGTGTGCATGTGGTTGTGTTCTTACTAGTGTTCTATAGACTAATGACTTCTTCTAGACTATCTGGAGGGAAAAGCTGAATATTTCACACTTGGCCTATCTTTATTTAAATCAAATAATTTCCCTTTCTCTCTTATTCAAGAGTTTTAACCTGGGGAAAAATGATCAGGCAACTTTCTTTTTCAACTGTCAGATTAGAAACTTCAGTGTATTTCACCTCAGAAACCACCCTAAAACTGTAATTGAAGCAACATGGAGTAGATTTTGATTTTTCTTTCCCAGAATTGACATTTGTTTTCTTATTGTAGGTCTTGAATGAGATCTTCTCAATATTCACAGGCATTTCGATTTTTGTTACCAGTAGGTGGCCCTGTTTAATCAAGTTTAGGGAGTGTGGCCTTCTTGGAGGAAGTATGTCACTAGGGGCTGATTTTCAGTGTTTAATGACTTTGCCATTTGGAGTTGGCTCTATGTTTCCTGTTTGTGGTTTGAGAAGTAAACTCTCAGCTTCTGCTCATGCTGCCATGCTTGTTGCTTCCTGCCACAGTTTTTGCCCACAATGGACTTCTATTCCCTCTGGAACTGTAAGCCAAATGAATTCTTCCTTCTATAAGTTGCCTTCGCCATGTGTTATCATAGGAGTAAAAAAGAAAATAATAATACATTTATTTAATGAATTTCCTGCTATTTGCATGTCACAATAGTTTATCATCAGTATGACTGATATACCTGGCACAGCAACTTTAAAAAAGCTTGATATTGGCTCATGGTCTTAAAGGCTATGGTCTTGGCTCCATCTTTTTAGGGCTTGGTGCAGCAGAATGACATGACTGTGGCAGAATATAGAGGGGGCTGCTTACCTCACGGCAGAAAGACAGCAGAGACATGGGAAGAGTTGGAGGCAGTTCTAGCTTTCAGAGGCACAACTCCAGAAGCTACTTCTACCAGCTATATACACCTCCTACATAATGCTGGGGATTATATGTTTAACACAAGAATCCTTAGGGTGACATTTTTCTTATTAAATTATCTTCATTGACTACTAAGACTACATTGACTACACGTAAGAGTCGTGGTCTCCTACCACCATCCTGACCCTAATGCTTATAGAATTCTGTACCCACATTGAAAAGCCCAGTATCTTTCCCATTCATCACTGTCCTGTGACTCTACAGCTAGTCCCAGAATCAGTGAAGACATGTAAAGAGGACAATCAGTTCCACTTCATATCTATACTCTGTTTGTGACAGTCCATTTGTATGTCCAGGATTTTTTAACCCTATTTTGTGGTTTGAATGAGACTAGCTCCCATAAGCTCATATGTTTGAATACTTTGATCAGGAGATTTGGTCTTGTTGGAGGAGATCTATCACTTCTGGTGGGCTTTGAGGCCTTAAAACCCCCATACTATTTCCAGTTAGCTCTCTCCATCTACCTCATGGCTGTGTCTCAGATGTGAACTCTCAGCTACTGCTCCAGCAACATGCTTGCTTGCCTGCCTTCCTGTCATCATTCTTCTTGCCATGGTGATTATGGACTCACCCTCTGGAACTGCAAGCCCCAAATAAACTCTTTCTTCTGTAAATTGCCTTGGTCATGGTGTCTTTTCACAGCAAAAGAAAAGCATCTCAGACACTCTTCTGTGGAAAAGAAAGGAAGAATTGTGTCCCATCCTTTCCACTCTCAGGTGGACTCTCTGGAGCGATTGCTCATCACTTACTTGGTGCTGTTCTCTAACAACTCTATTCAACTTCACAGTTGTGTTTGCTTTTATTGTATTTAAGAGTTCCTCCTGTTATTTTTATTTTCACTACAGAACCCCAAGACTCTTTTCTACTGCTTCCACTTTCCCTTTTCCTGGTTTTCACAAGAGCTTCAGTATTATATATGAAACTCTGTAACTCTAAAATCTTTGAACCTTGAGTATTCTTTACAGTCAGGCCATGTACCTAGGGTCATAACTTTGCTCTTCACTGTCTCATCCATTTTATTTATTTATTTTTTATTCAGACATTTTTTATTCATTCCATATATCAACTATGGATCCCTCCTCATCCCTCCTCCTGCTCCCCCTACCCAGCTTTCCCTCCCAGCCCACCCTCTATCCCCTACTCTGAAAAGTTATGGTGTCCCATGGGGAGTCAGCAAAGCTTGGCACATTCAGCTGAGGCAGGTCCAAGCCCCTCCCCTGAATCAAGGATATGCAATGTGTCCCACCATAGGCAATGGGCTCCAAAAACCTAGCTCATGCACCAGGGATAGATCCTATTCCCACTGTCATGGGTCCACCATGGTGGTGTAGTTGGCCTCACAATGGTCATCTTTCATGGATTCCATGTTTAAATTCTCTTTTAGATGCGTATTCGTAGGATTTCTTATATCTGTAGTGTTAGTTCACAAAGAAATGTA
The DNA here is from genome assembly GCA_902168415.1 of Peromyscus melanophrys. Lineage (NCBI taxonomy): Eukaryota > Metazoa > Chordata > Mammalia > Rodentia > Cricetidae > Peromyscus > Peromyscus melanophrys. The sequence continues at coordinate 5,981 of CABHPR010130897.1, forward strand.
TCCTGCTTTCTAAACAGAGATTGCAAGAAATATTTTAGAGTATAGCTAATGAACGACCAATAGGTAGAATAACAAAATATAAATGATTGACATGTGTACTTCCAGTATGATATATTTACTATTTCTACAAAAAGAAAACTTAATATGAAATGAAATAGAAAGGTATATTAAGAGTGCTTTTTAGAACATAAAAATTAATTTTCCCTTTGGGGAACAATGCATTTATCTCTGCTGCTGATGGCATTATCTGTTTTGCATGCTAAGTTGTTATTTTTAATGAAGAAATAGTGAAGCAATTTTAATCACAAATGGTAAATAAAACATTTATTCTAATCATCATTTAAACACAAATAAGTATGCAATTTAAAGATACAATTAAATATAATAAGAGCAGTGTGTTATGAAATATAAATGTCATACATACCCCTGAGTAAAATCTGCATATTTTAAGATAGTTTTTTTTAACCATTTTCAATTGATATAATTTTTGTTTATAATTAAATAGGCATTTTACAATATCAATGTAAGTAAAGGCTGCATAATCAAAGAGTCCTTTACATTATTCATTGATATAATCTGTGTGTGGAAATTAAGATTGGAATAAAAATCTCACTCAAATTAATCTAAAATATACACTATACCATACACCTCTTCACAATGTCTTACTGACAATTGTTACATGATAATGAATGGTTAAGCAACCTAGAAATTAATGTATAATTAAGAACAATATATTATTTAAAACCTGTATATAAGGAAATTAACACACTGAAACATATTTTTATCTAAGCATTGGGAATTCTAAAGTTATACTTTTATAGCAATAGCAGGGAGACAGACTATATATGTTTGTTGCTGTGAGTCCCCTGTATTTGCTATGATAAATACTAACAACATGGTTGAGCAGTAATGTGTTCAGGCATCTATGGCATGTACCATTGCATAGATGGCTTTTTATCAATGATAATTCTCAATTGTCCATTCTGAGTAATAAGAGAAACCCAGTATCTACTTCTCTTTCCCCACTCCTGCTTATGCCTGTTTCTGTAGCAGGAAGAATTCCCTTGTAGGCATGCAGTCATACATTTGCTTCTGGTCATAATCTTATACTATAGAAGATGGAAGGAGAGAGGATTTTCATTGCAATTTTAATGTCATCTTGGTTCTGGATCCATATGATCGGAATGAAGAAGACATAACTCCTCCTTTAATCAAACCGGTACCATAGGGGGTTCTAAGGTACGTGAGCTGGCAATTACAAATTGGTGTGATGAAATTCATACTTAAGACAGAATTACACAATGACTGAAGACATAGGAGACACATTGGGGTGAAGGCTGGGGGACCAGGGTGTCCCTTTAGATATATAAATTCAAACATCAAACTAAAATAAAATTGAATAAATTCATGAAAATTCTCAAAATATAAAGCAGAGGTAATTTTCAATCTCTTCTCCCCATTTACTTATGTACTGTGTCTTTTATAGTGTCAACCTGCTCCACAGTTGAGTTTCGCTGTGCAGATGGGACTTGCATTCCAAGATCAGCACGATGTAACCAAAACATGGACTGTGCAGATGCTTCAGATGAAAAGGACTGCAGTAAGAATTACTACTTCCTTTTGTTTGTTCATGTCTGAACACCTGTTGGCGTTGAATTGAACACTGTCCAACTTTTTTCCTGAACTTCTTCCAGAACTGATATGTAATTAACCCGGTTGTGTAGTATAATTGCGTATTTACTTCTTTAGTGATGTTAAGTTTTCTTGCCTCTGTGACCTCCATAGAAGCCCCCTAACTTTTGCAAATGTGGTTTTAATTTCATTTTTATTCATATCCTTCTAGATAATACAGATTGTACACATTTCTATAAACTTGGAGTGAAATCCACAGGATTCATAAGATGTAACTCTACCTCACTGTGTATTCTGCCAAGCTGGATATGTGATGGGTCTAATGACTGTGGAGACTATTCGGATGAATTAAAGTGCCCAGGTAATTTCCAAAAGAACAAAGTGTTTCTTGTCTTGATGATGTAAAAGTTAGCTACTTAAAGAATGAATGGATGAATTTGATACAGACCAGGGATAACCATCTTCTTTGAAAAATGTCACTTGATCTTTCTAAAGGAATTACAAACTGGTACATAGGAAATATATACGAATTTTAGACTATTTTTTTAACAGTTAGCTCTTCATTAGAACTTTTAAAATTGATGACTAAGCCATTAAAATGTATAATCTGTAAAGCTTCATTGGAACATTTGTAAACCTTGAAAGACCTATTTAAGGAAAAATAGGAGAAAGACACTCATTCCTTACTGCTGACTTCACTTTATGTTAGGCTAATGCAGTTCACACAACTTTGGAGATGATAGGTGGGGACAGCTATTTTATTATTGGGTGATGGTCTGACAGATATATTTATATCTGCTTCTTAACCATCTGCTAACGAAATCTCTGAAGAACATCATTTAGCTTTTTAGAGTACTTCTTTAATAGTAATGATTACTTTTAGTTAAGGACAATGAAACTAAATAAAAACATTCAACACGTTTATAAAAATAATGAAGTGGATACATGGTCAATATGGCACCACTTAATGTGGCCTCAAACTGCTGTTTGCCTACCTCATCCTACTAACACTGACTTGGGCCCAGGCTTTGTTAGCATTTAAATTTTTTCCAAAATGTTTTGATAAGTGGTAATTGTGGGTATTCACACAACAATTTATATAAACACATACTCTATTTAAAAACTTCTCTTCATGAGAGGTCATGATTAACCACTTAGTAAGATCCTAATTTTTCTACTGAAAGAGGTGTAACACTACAATGTTGATTTTACTTAAGGCCTTCGATTTTTCTTTTCATTTCACTTTCCTCTGCTCCTTCCAACTCCTTTGTCCCCCACAATTACCATCCAAATTCCATGGCCTCTTGCTCTCTAACTATTTCACACAAATGTAAATACACACATGTATGTATATGTAAAGATAAATACAGCTTGCTATGTCTACTTAGTGTTGCTACTATTTATAAGCAGATCATCCCTGGAGAAGAGCAGCCATTAATTACTTGTAGCTTTCCACCCAAGAGTACATTTGTTTTCTTCTTTTTTTAAATTCAGAAACATTTTTTTCATACTATTGTATGTGCTTCCCCCAACTTCTTTCGAAACCATCCCACCCTTCTATCCACCTAACTTTTTCTTTTTTCTCTCCCTCTCTTAAAAAAAACCAAAAATATATTTGAAAAAAAAATCAAGAAAAACACACCCACAAATTATGAAAGCAAAAATCAAAACAAATAAGCAAAAGAATGATGAAAGAAAAAAATGTGAAAACAAAGCAAAATTAAGCAAGTTCACGAAAATACCACTGAGTTCATTTTGTGTTGGTGAACTCTTTCTGGGCATCAGGTTTGGCCTGGTGTATGGTAGATACAACCAGTGAGATTCCATTGGAGAAAAGTGATTTTTCCCTTTGCCAGTGGATATTAAGTGTAGATAGCTTCCAGGCTAGGGATGGGTCCTCATGCACACTTGCCACTCTCAGGATGGGGACCATATCTGGCTCAGACCTGTGCAGGTCATGTGTGCTGCCACACTGTCTCTGTGAGTTTGTATGAGTATGAATACTGTTGTTTCTGGAAGACAGTGTTGTCTTGAAGTCATCCACAACCTCTGGCTCCTACAGTATTTACTCTTTCTTTTCCAACTAGATCCTTGATCCTTGAGGGGTGGGCTTTGGTGTAGATATCCCAATTAGGACCCATTGTTACAGAGTCTTACTTCGCACATTGTCCACTTGTTGCTCTTCATTCTATTCCCTTCTACTATAAGAAGAAGCTTCTCTGATGTGGGTTGAATGAGACCCTGATCTACAGATCAAGCAGTATGTCATTAGGAGTTATTTTATTGCTATGTTCATTTTGCAGTATAATAGTATTAGGCCATCACCTGTCTAGTCTCAGGTTCTTGGCCTCCTTGACAATACCTGGTATGGGTTCCATCAAGAAGGCCTTAAATCCAATCAAAAACTGGTTAGTTACTCTCATAACGTTTGTGCCACCACTGTACCTGTCATACAGGCATGTCATAGGGTGAGGTTTTATGTGATTTGCCTCATCCAATCAGCATGTCAGCTGGTTTTGCCATTGGATAGGTACTGTTTAGGCAACCATATTCATGAGATTTGATGGATTTGTCTTTCCTGTCATATATAAGAAACAGCTCAAGGCAGACACCCTGGTCCTCTGACTCGTATAATTGTTCTGTCTCTTTTTCATCAGTTTTCCTGATCCTCAGATTTAGGAGTTGAAATATACAGATATTAGAGTTGGGCTCCCCACAGTAAGTTGTTTGTTTTGCAGTTTGATCACTTGGGCCTTTCCATGTCTTCTTTGTCTGCTGTAAATAGAAGCTGCATTGGTAATAGGTAAGAGGGACATTGTACACATATCTGTGAATGTAAAGATGAGTACTTAGAATGAATTGATGCCTGTAATGAGTCTTTTTCTGTACTGCCAGCCCCAAATATCCACATGTAGACTTCTTATTAATTACAAAACTTTGGCCTTAGCTTAGGCTTGTCCCACTAGCTCTTATTACTTAAATTAACCCATTTATTTTAATCTATGAGCTTCCACATGGCATGTGGCTTTTACCTCCCCTCCTACAGGCCCTGCCTCCTCTGCATCTGGATAGTGACTCCCTCTTCTTCAATGCATACTATCTGTCCCCAGACATCCTGTCTAACCTCTTCCTGCCTAGCTATTGACCATTCAGCTCTTTATTAAACTGAATAACAGTGACACATCCTCACACAGTGTAAAGGAATATTCCACAACAGATACTGATTTAGGAAAGCTGCAGTATTATGTTCTCTATTGCACATTACCTTATCTGCCTGGGAAGATGACTAGGTTTAAAGTAACAGGTATAAATTCCCTCCTTTTGAGCATGGCTTAAGTCCAATGAGATAGCTGTTACATACCACCAAGACCATTATTGTAACTTTGAGGATATCCTGGTCGATATTGTGGTTTGTAGGTTTCACAGCTGGACTATTGACAACTTTTTCCCTTGGCAACCTGAAGAGCTCTCCCTGATATTATTAGAGAGAGCCATGAAGAAAGAGTCTTTAAGATCAGCTCCACTTTGATATCTACAAGTCATGTGTTCAGAGAGTGTCTTTAGCAATAAGGACTTATCTTCAATTTCTGGGAGGCAGCCTAAGCAGGAATTACATATAGTGTTTGGGGAGTCCTGGTGTGGGAGTTTTGTGATAAATTCTATGATTCTTGATTGGAGCATTGGGGGATTATCACTCCAAGTGGTACAACTTCATGTATGTATGTGTCTTTGTGTGTATGTGTGTGTGTGTGTGTGTGTAATTTTAAGTAAGCATAAAACAATAATTCCAAATGAGTATTCCAAATAGTGTTATCTCTCTTTTTTCTCTCTCCCTCAGTACCTTCTCCCCTTTTCCCTCCTCAGTTAAAACTCCCACATTTCCCTAATTCTTCCTTCATCGCCAGTTTACTCTATTCCCTTTACTAAAGCACACCCCCCCCCTCCTAGAAGTGATCCATTTTCCTTCTTGTTTTCTGCAGACACTCTTATAGATTATAACCTAAAATATAAAGATTTGGAGCTAGAAACTAAAATTAAGAAAGGCTATGTGGTGTTTGTGTTTCTAGGTCTGGCTTACCATACTCTTGGTAGTATAATCATTTTCTCAATATTATTTGACTGCTCCATGAGCATGGCAGATTTTCCTATCATCTAATGCTTTTTCCATCACCTTCAATTCTTTTATTCAGATAGTTTACATTTTTATTGTAGGGTCTTTCACCTCTTTTGTTAGTTTTATTAGTAGATATTTGATTTTTAATGAGGATATTATGAAAAATTTTGTTTTGTGTTCCTCAATCTCCATTACTTTGTGGAGATGATAGTGATTCATTTTCTGCTGATTCAGAGTTTTATTGCATCATGGCCTGAAATTATATAGAGAGTTGCTCCAATTTTATGAAATGGTTAAGATTTGTTTTGTGTCCCAGGTTGTAGTCCATTTTAGAGAAGTTTCTTCCATGTGTTAGTAAGTAGAATGTATATTCTTTGGTCTTTGGGTATAATATATATTCATATATGTGTGAGTTATATCTATTTGATATATAATTATCATTCAATTTTGATTTTTCTGTTATTTTTTGGCCAAATTAATAATCTACTGGAGAAAGTAGAATAATATTTACATCATTTACTATTTATATTTGCCTTTAACTCCAGTAATATACTTGTTATGAAATTGGGTATAACAGAATTTGTTGCATATACATTTAGAATATAATGCCTTCTGGGTTAATTGATCCCTTTTTAGAATAAAGTTTCTATCATTGTCTTTTTGACTAGTTTTATATTGAAGTTTATTTTGTTAGATATTAGGAAGTCAATGTCATTTTACTTCCTGGTCCCATTTGCTTAGGTTACTTCTTTTCATTCTTTGACTTTAAGGTGGTACTCATTAAAGCTGAGTCTTGTACATAACAAAAAGATGGAGTTGTTTTCCATTCAGCTAGCCTGTATCGTCAGGATGGGAAGTTAAGGCTACTGATATTCAAGGGTATTAATAAAAGGTCTGTGTTGATTGCAGTCATTTTGATATTTTTGCTGTTTGTGCTCTTTGTGCTCTTTTGTGTTTCAGTTATTATAGTGTCATTCATTTTTCTATAGTCCCTTGACTATTCATATTCCTCTCCTCAACCCTAATTACTGCTACTAGCATTCTCTGTAGGGATGGTTTAGTGAACATGGATTCTTTTTCCTGTTTATATCATGAAACATGTTTTTTTTTCTCCTTCAACTACACAAGATAATTTTACTTGGTCCAGTAGTCTGGGTTGGCATACATCGGCTTTTAAAACTTGGAGTATGTTGCTTCAGGACCTTTGGCTTTTAAAGAGTCCATTGGGGAATCAACTGTTATTCTTAATGAGTTTTCCTTTATGTGACTTGTGGTTTTTCTCCAGGAGCATTCGATACTTTGTATGTGGTCTTTTTATTCAATGTTTTAACTATAAAGTGCCATGAGAAGTTTCTTTCTTTTTCCTGTCTAATTGATGTTGTACGCTACATGAATTTGTGTGATTGTGTCTTCCCTAAATTTGGGTAAATTTTCTTCCTGGTCTTTTGTCTTTTTTCTTTCTTTATTTTCTTTTTCTCTTCTTTCTTTTTTAATAAAGGATCTCATTTTGTAGCCCTAGATGGTCTTAGACTCTTTTGGTAGACCACGATGGCCTCAAATACACAAACATCCACCTACCCCTGTCTCCCATTTTCTGGAACAAAGGTGTCTGCAACCATACCCAGTCTTATGTGTTCCTTTTCAAGATCTTTCTATGTTATTGTTTTCAGATTCCTTTCCTTTACCTATGTTTATAATTCAAATTTGATCTTTCCTTGGCATTCTAAAGTTTTTGCATATTCTTTTCAATTATTTTACTTGCCTTGTTTTGCTGAAGTGGTTCAATACATCACATTTATATTTGAGTCCTGATATTCTAGCTTCTACATGATTGATTCTACTTGTGAATATTTCTTTTTCATTTTGTATATGTCATAGAGCTTTTCCATTCCATCTTTTTCTCAGCTTGAGTTATTTTCAGTCTTTCTATCTTTTCACTGAATTCAGTTTTTAAATTCTGAATTGTCACAGTCATTTCATTTATCCTTATCTTTGTGTTTTCTGTAACATCACTCCTGTATTTATTGTATCTTCTTTAATGTTTTTCATATTTTTATTTATAAAATTAAATAAAGAATTATGTGTATGGATATTTTGCCTGCATGTATGTCTATACACCACATGTGTTTCTCTTGCTGAACATGTGTCTGATATGACATTGTAGCCTTCTTCATATTAGGCAAGTGCTGGACTTTGGTGACCAAAGCTAGGTCAGATGAAGTTGATGCAGCAGAAGCTCAAATGTAGCTAGGTCTGCAAGTGTGAGCTTTGTGTGAGGGTAGCTGAGGGTCAGAAGAGCTCAACAGGATATACTGGTGTGGAAGCTGCACTTCTGGAGATGGTTAAGGCCTGAGATTTGAGGAAGTATAGCTACAGCTTTTGAGGATTAAAGAAACTTGTAGACACTTGACTATAGCTTATTACAGATATTTAGCTCTCTTAATAGTTTTGCTATATTATTATTATTTATTATTATTATTATTATTATTATTACTATTATATCTTCTGTCATACATTACATCCCTACCAAAGTTACCCCTCCTTCCAATGCTCCTAGTCCCTGTCCCTACCTCCCCTTCCCCCAGATCAAATCCTCTTCTATTTCCTTAAAAAAAAAGATAAATGAATAAAAAAGCAGGTTTCCAGGCATATTCATCAAGCATGGCCTAACAAGATAAAATAAGATTTGGCACACATCCCAAAATCACGCTGGATGGGGCAATTCAGTAGTAGGAAAAGGGTCCGAAAGGCAAACAAAAGAGTCTGAACCCCCACCCCCACTGCACTTCACATGCCCCCATTGTTTGGTTTCCTACCAGAGTACCATGGTACACAACCCATAAGGCGTATGCTAACGACCTAGCTCAGATCCATACAGGGTCTGTGTTTGTCTCTTCAGTTTCTGTGAGCCCCTGTGAATCCTGCTTAGATGATTCTGTAAGAAGCATTCTCTTGGTGTCTTCAACTCTTCTGGCTCCTACAAACCTTCCTCCTTCCCTTCTGTGGGATTTCCCTGGATCCACCTAGTGTTTGGCTGTGGGCCTTTGCTTCTGCTCCCATCAGTTGCTGAGTGATGCCCTTCTGATGATAATTAGGAGTAGAGCAGAACAGCACTAGAAATCATTTCATTGACTTTTTTCTTGTTTTTTGTTTGCTTATTTGTTTTCTTTTTTGTTTGTTTGTTTTTTGTTTTTTGTTTTTTTTTCTGCCATCCAGGCAGTGTTAGATGTGAGCTGCTTCTTGTGGCATGGGCCTCAAGTGAGTCATGGACTGGCCACTCCCACAATTTCTGCCCTACCATTGCCCCAGCACATATTGTATACAGGTATTATATACAGGACAGATTCCATGTTAAATGTTTTGTAGCTGGGTTTATGTCTTAGTTCTACTGCTAGGAGCCTTACATGGTGATGGCCATATGTTAGAGTATGGCCAAGATGGGCTCCATATCCCCCATTACTAGCAGACTTCACTAAGGTCACTCTCACAGATTCCAGGGAGCTTCTACTATGCAAGCTTTCTACATTGCCCCCAAATGGTTCCCCAAATCCAGTCACGTCTCCCAGTGCTCTTGCCTCCTTCTCTCCCAATCCTTGCATGGTCACTCCTGTTCCCATCCCCACCTGCTCCTAGTTCTCTTTTAATCAAGCTTGCTTTGAAGTCTCTTTTGTCAGATATTAGAAAGTCAGATATTCCAGCTTGTTTCTTAGGTCTGTTTTCTTTGAAAATCTTTTTCCAACCGCTTGCCCTGAGGTGATGTCTGTCTTTAATCTTGATGTGTGTTTCTTGAGGCTGTCCTGGGAATGAAGTTAGGAATCGAACAGAAACTACAGAGGGGAGCTTCACCAACATAATACAAGGGGTGGAAGAGAGACTCCCAGTCAAAGAAGATATGACAGGAGAAACTGATGTATTGATGAAAAAAATGTTGTATCTTTAAAAAAAAGGAGATTTTTTTCAGTGCAGCAGAAGGATGGATCCATATTTTGCATCCATTCTGTTAGTCTGGGTCTTTTTATTTGGGAATTGAGGCCATTGATATTGAGAGATATCAATAACTAATGATGACTAATTCTTGTTATTTTGTTGTTGTTTGTGAGTATGTGTGTGTTTACTTTTTTTGGTTTTGTTGGTGTGAGATTATTTATTTCCTGCATTTTCGTAAGTTTAGTTATCTCCTCCTTGGGTTAGAGATTTCACTCTAGTATCTTCAGTAGGACAGATTTGTGAATAGATAGTGTTTAAATTTTAAATTACAAATCTTCTATCAGCTATTCTGTATATTGTAAGTTTTAGGAAGATTCTCAGTAGATAAAGCTACCCTAACATGCTTCTTCACATTCCACTTCATCTTCCATTTATACTTTATCATGAAACATCTTATTTTCTCCATATATGGTAATTAAAAATGTTGCTGGTTATAGTAGTCTGGGCAAGCATCTGTGATCTCTTATAGTCTGCAGGACATCTATCCAGGCCCTTCTGACTTTTGGAGTCTCCATTGAGAAGTTAGTGTGTGATTCTTATAGGTCCATCTTTATGTGTTAATTTACCTTTTCCCTTACAGCTTTAATATTCTTTCTTTGTTCTGTATGTTTAGTGTTTTGACTACTATGTGGCGCAGAGAACTTCTTTTCTGCTCCAACCTATTTGGGGGACACTAAACTTCTTATATCTTTATAGGCATGTCTTCTTTGAGTTAGAGAAATTTTCTTCTATGATTTTGTTAAAAATATTTTCTGGGCCTCTGAGCTATGATTCTTATCTTTTTACTCCTATTATTCCGAGGTTTGGTTTTGTCATAGTGTCCCAGATTTCCTGGATGTTTTGTGTCATGAACTTTTTGGATTTAACATTTTCCTTGATCATTGTATCAGTTTCTTTTTTTTTTTTTTTTTTTTTGGTTTTTCGAGACAGGGTTTCTCTGTGTAGCTTTGCGCCTTTCCTGGAACTCACTTGGTAGCCCAGGCTGGCCTTGAACTCACAGAGATCCGCCTGGCTCTGCCTCCCGAGTGCTGGGATTAAAGGCGTGCGCCACCAACGCCCGGCCAGTTTCTTCTATTGTAGATTTCATGCCTGAGATTCTATCTTCCATCTCTTTCAATCTGTTGGTGCAGCTTGACTCTGTAGTTCCTGTTCAAGTTCCTAAATGTTTCATTTCCAGGATTCCATCAGCTTGTGTTTTCTTTATTGCTTCCATTTTCATTTTCAGGTCTTGAACAGTTTTATTGGTTTCCTTAAACTATTTGATTGTTTGTTTTGTCTTTGTCTTCTCTAGTGGATTTATTCATTTGTTTGTGTTTTCCTGGATTCCTTTAAGGGATTTATTCACTTCTTTAAGAACCTCTATCATCTTCACAAAGTTTGCTTTAAGGCTGTTTCCTTGTGCTCCCTCTGTGATGGAATATTCAGGGCTCGATGTTGTATGCTAGCTGTGCCATGGTGGTGACATAATGTTCTGGCTGCTCTTGACTGTGTCCTTAAGATGGCATCTAGGGATCTGAGTTTGGGGTGATGTTTATATGATTATTTCTGGGTTTGTCATTTTTTGGGTGATTGTTTTGTTCCTTGAATTCTGTTTCCTCTCCGGAGTTTCAGAGAGTTTGATAGCTGCTTGTTGCCTGTTTTGTTAGCCTCTTGGCTAGTGTGTTCACAAGGAATGTCTGATGTCAGAGGCTGGGATTCAGTGACCAGTGAGGAAGAGGTTAGGAGGGGATGTCTGTGGTATCCATAAGTGTGACTGGTCGAATGGAGGTTGTAGACAGTGTTCTATTGTAGCACTAGGATAAGCCTGAAGGATTGAGCCTGCTGGGGGCAGAAAGACCTGAGAGGGTCTGTAGGCAGGATGAATTAAAATTCGTGAAAGACCGGGAACAACTTTATTTAGTTTCATGGATCTTGGGGGTCAAAATTATTAATCTAAAGTTCTGTTTACAGTGAAACATTCTTTTCATCATTATATCTGCAGTCAATATTGAAAAAAATATCTTCCAGAGAACATTACATGATCATCATTAAACTAGTGTTTCTTTTCTTTTTTAAAGTTATCCATTTCTAGGATTAACACATTATTTTAAAAGTTATTTTTCAACACTAACAGAGTTTTATACTAGGTAAAAGAGAAAGATGCTCTGGCAGGCAAGGGAAGGTGGACAGGTAGTATAGGAACCAGCAGCAGGCGAAGCTGCACATGTCAGGTGATCTTTGCATCATCCCAGCAGATGTAATGTGTACAATAATTTCATCTGATTGATGAGTTCACTGAAAATGTGTTCACAGAAAATGAAAGGAAATTTTGATTTTAAGTCATTAACAGTGGATTACTTCAGTGTGATTGTTAAATAAATTGTGGGGATCAATTTCTCATGGACTATGGGCCAGACACATTTCATGCTATCTGAACCAACGGTACAAGGGGACAACTAGACTCCAGTCAGGAGAAGAACCTATAGGATATTCTATATTCTATGAAATCCTATATAATATTTCAATTTTTAAAAACAAATCATAAGTTAAGAAATAATTTTACTGACAGAATACTGTTTATCTTCTGATATTTTACAAGGTATATGACTATTATTAATTAAATGTTAATTTATGGGTCTCAAGATTATACACTCACCAGCTCTTTATCAGCTATATAATTTTCAAAATTCTATTGTACAATTTTTCTTTCTTAAAACTGAGAATATTGTTTAATTCCTACCAAGGCATGTTCAAGAAAGGGCAATATAAATATTCAATCTACCACCCCTTTTTTAAGCAAAGAGCCATTGATGTTTAATATGCTTTTATTATAAACACAGAACTCATATTTCTGATAAAACTATGATGCCTTTTCTTCATTCCCTATTGAATAAAGTTAGTTATTTTCATTATTTTATGTTTACTATTGAATCATCTCATCAAACTGATTCAAAGAGTGTTCCAATATTTCCCTCAACTCCTGCTTCCAGTTCTAGGACCAGCCTTGGACTGGATTTATAATCAAGTCTGGGGAAAAGGTCTCCCTCATGACTGGTGATGGGTTCTTATTTCTTGGGTCATTGTACCCTTGGCATTCTTCAGGATCGGGCTGATCTGTTTTACATTTTCCGGTTTGTCTCTTCCAACTCAGGTGGTATTAACACTGTACCTCCCTGCACTGCCAAAGCCTCAGATTAATTTAACATATTTGACACTGCATTCTATGTTTTATCATAGTTCAGAACAAACACAAATGTGAAGAGAATTATTTTGGTTGTCCTAGTGGAAGATGCATTTTGAATACCTGGGTGTGTGATGGTCAGAAGGACTGTGAGGATGGGCTGGATGAACTACACTGTGGTGAGCCTCTACTCTGCATTGTTGTATGAGCTGCTTATGGTACCACTCTTATGTGGGTATTCCTGTTCCTAGGGACTTTATGTACAATATTGTTGATAGACTATAAAAGTAAACACAGACAATTATAACACCGCATAACAACCTCTTGTCCCAGACTTTTCTTACAACTTTATACTTAAAATAATTATCAACATTAATCTAAATGTTGTAGCTTCATTTTTTGACTTATTTATTTCAGATACTATTAATATACTTACATCCTGTAATGAGAAAAAGTCTTCAAAAATACCTACTTGTTCTTTGTTTAAATTTTGTTTTAATTATGTGCATGATTTTAAATAATACACTCAAGCATCTGTTTATTCAAACACTTGTCCCTTTCATACTTTTTTTTTTTTTACTATTTTTGTGTGTGCAAAGTTCACTTATGTTGGAAAGGAAAGAAAACATTTTAAATTTTATTTTATAAAATTTATGATTTTTATATAAGAGAAACAAACCTATGTTCAGTCTTTTATTAAAATGCAAGCATGTTATGGTGGATAAAGTTAAAAAGGTTAAAAATGAATCACTTGTGAAATGTCAAACTCTTCTGAAAGTAAATTCCATGGGTAAATGATGAAGTGTGTAGTCTGAAGGTTTCTCCGGTTCTTCCATGCCCCCCACAGTCCTGTGGCCTGCTTATAAAATAATCACTCAGAAGTTTATATTAATTATAACTGTTTGGCCATTAGCTCAGGCTATTACTGACTGGCTCTTATACTTAAATTAACCCATAATTCTTCTATGTTTATCCACTTGGCTTGTTACCTTTTCTCAGTTCTGCCTTGTCATCTTGCTTCCTCTGTGTCTGGCTGGCAACTCCTGACTCTGCCCTTCCTCTTCCTGTCTCTCTCTTGGATTTCCTGTCTGGTGATAACCTGACACAGCATAGGCCAGAGCAGCTTCTTTATTAACCAATCATAGTAATACATATTCACAGAGTACAGGAAGACATCCTACAGCAGAAGTATGTTCTTTGTGGTTAAAATTCTGCATATCTTCACATCAGAGCCTTAATGCTTCAGGAAAAAAAAAAAGTACTTCAAAAGTAGTCTGTGTAAATTCTTAATTTCTAAGCAGGGAGCTATTATATGATTCAATTTTCTTAAATTTTGGTTTTCCTCAAATAAAATTGCTGAAATTTCCTTTGTTTTGCTGATCTTCTAAGTAAATATTTGAAAGCAAAATATACAACTTAAAATACTTATTTTGAATCAAAGCCTGTGATAGTTGATTTTCTTGCTGATGCAATTAATTTAAGGTAAGAAAGCTTTTTGGGGGTTTATAGCTAGATGGTTTATAGTCTCCATGACAGAGAAGGCATGGCCATAGGAAGAGGAGGTGCCTTGTCCCACTCAGACCAAATTCAAAGAGCAGAGAATAATGAATAGAGTTCTTAACTCACTTTCATCTTTGCATTTAGTCTCAGACCCCACCCCACATTTAGGGTGGGTCTTCAAACTACAGTTGACCTATTCACCATAACCCCTTACATTTATGCTGAGCGAATTGTTTCTTTTGTGATTCTGAATGTCTCCAAACTGACAAGAAAATCAACAATCACAAAGCCAAATTGATATTTTAATGAAAATTTGTTTTGAATAATTTCATTTAGGAGGATTTCATTTTGGGGTGTCATTTGATGAAACTGTGCTAGGTGGAGAAAGGACATTGGCTGAAGCAAGATAATCAAAACCCTGATACTGTAAAAAGTAAAGAGACATGCTATTAAAAATGTCTAACCTAGAATCAAAAATTGCCTTGTTTCTAATGAAGTTTGGAGTTCCTACTCAAAAATTACAAACTCAAGCACTTTCAGACAATGTAACAAAGGCACCAACATGTGGACTTTTTAAAGGACAAAGCTATTGGTTTGCCCTCAAGCTACACCCTCATTCCTCACATCTTTGGAAACAAGTATTTGATGGTCATGCTGTCTTCCGCATGATGCAGATTTTTCTCTTAGTTAAAGATTGAAGAAAATACTACTTTCTGCATCTAGAGTATTTGTTTTAGTTTGGTGATCAGATATTCTTAAAAGAGTGTAGCCAACATAGTCACAAGCTAAGAGGCAAGCCCTTTAAGAAGTAGGTTGTAGAGACAAGGTTGTGTAAGCTGGAAGCACGGGAATTTGCAAGCTTTTGTCAGCCTTCGTGTAGAGTCGCCATAGAGAGTATTGACTTGGTTTGTTTTATTATAGGATAGTTGAATTTAGAAAACCTGTAGAAAGAGTCTAAGAAAATCCTTTGTCACAGTGCAATCTATTAATGTATGTTAACTGGCTGCCATGTGATATTTTGATGCACATTTACATTGCAGAGTGTTCAAACAAGTGTAAAAATATCTGTTTCCTCAATTATTTATCATTTTAATAAAGACCTTTCCATATAGCTTTTTAAAAATACAGTATTGTTGTGTGTAGCTGTACTATTGTGCAATAGATCACCCAAACTTATTTTCCTAGTGATTCCTCCTAAAATGATCATTTTTGTTTTCTAGATTCTTCTTGCTCTTGGAACCAATTTGCTTGTTCTGTACAAAAATGCATTTCTAAACACTGGATCTGTGACGGGGAAGATGACTGTGGTGACAGCTTAGATGAAAGTGACAGCATTTGTGGTGAGCAGTTTCCTTTGTGCTCTCAATAGTTTTTCCTCTGCATTTTTAAGTAGCATATATGTTTGATCATTTTGAAGCACACATATTGCACAAATCTGTGCTTTCTAATGTATTACAGATCATCAAATTTATATTTGTATGTAATTGATTTTGTCATTGTCATATGTACTCTTACTATTTTTTAAAGCAACTGTTAATGTTTTATTTTAAGATTTTATTTTTAGTTATGTTTATGTGGGTGTGTCTCTATGTAGGAATATGCACAAACCGTATCCCATGTATCTAGAATTATAAGTGGTTAGGAGCTGCTTATTGTGGTTGCTGAGATTTGAACTGTGGACTTCTGCAAGAACATTACATGCTTTTAACCACTGAGCCATACCTCAAGCCCCTATTATCTTGTTTGTAAAAGCACACATATTGAATATGTGGAATTTTGCCTGTGTGGTATCAAATAATCACAATTGTCCTTCATATACCTAGCTTTCAATGCTACTTTGCTGTGAATTGATTGGCATGGTGAGACAAAATAATCTTGTTTTATGACACATTAGAACATAGCTGAGTTGTCTCCTGAAAGTTAGTATAAAAGCTTTCCACCCATTAACCACCATTAACCAGCCATTAAACACCTATGTTGTTTATGTGCCCATACTGTAATAAAGCATTGATGCTGCATTGCTTTAAATTGGAAATGAAGAAATTTGACAAATTTATACAATTTTCAAAGAACTTTGAAACTCAATATTTGTGGTATTGTAGTGTTAAATGTCTATATTTACCTGCTATGCCTTTAACCATTAAATAAGTACTATGTATTTCAGCTACAAAGGCAGTGTGATTTTGTAGGCAGAATTTTCCAGTCCTGAGAGATTACTCCCAAATAACCAACACGGAGACTTATATTAATTATAAATCCTTGGCCAATAGCTCAGGCTTGTTACTAGCTAGCTCTTACAACTTCACCCATTACTATTAATCTATTTTTTCCCCCAAGACTCGTGGCTTTTACCTCTACTCCATTTTGTGTGTTCGACTAGTTCTGTGTCTGACTGGTGACTGCTCTGACTCCAAACTTTCTCCTCTATGCATTTTTAGTCGGGCTCTCCTGCCTAATTTTATTCTAATCAACTATTGGCCAGTCAGTTTTCTTATTAAACCAATGAGAGTAATTCATTCATAATTTACAAAAACATTGTTTCATTGCATGATATATTTTGATAATCACAAGTATTTTTCTTGTGTTTTATATGGACTATTATCTGGATTTCTCAAGGGCTAGAAGAAGGCAACAAGCTAAACTCCATAAAGTCGGAACAGTTTTTCGTCATAATATTCATTTGTTTATTTACCTGTTTGTCTATCTACCAAGCACTTTTTATAAGTATTAGAGGTATTTATACTTGCATATCTTTTACTCATTATAGCAAGATTGGCTCTTCTCCATTGTCATTTTAGAGAGAAGAAGACCTGAGTATAAATTCAGATGCCTGGACAGAGCTGAGTGTCCTTCTGCATTCACATTTCAGCAGAATGTTCAGCAGTTTGGGCTCTTATCAGGGACAGAAGGTCCAGATAATTCTCAACCTCAACTGAATTGCCCAGTGGAAAACATAAAGTTGGCATTATCTCCTGAACACAGACAATTTATTTTACTGCATTTAAGACAGTCCAAAAGTATTTTTTTTTCCTTTTACACAGTTGGAGCAAAGTACAATAGATACAATAGATAAATATAAAAAATAAAGGTCATCATCAAAATGCTTTAAACACAGAAATATTGATTAATTACATGACTTTATCTCCTTTATTTGTTTCTTTGCTATAAATCTTTTAAGTTCTAAATTAGGACTTTCATGGGGTAGGCATGCTTCTAGTTCATGAAACCATCTTGCTTTTGACATTTTGTTTAACCAGGCACTAAAAGTTTCCACTGATAACTGCTTTCCTAGAAACACAGTCTAATAGGAGGGGCAAAGATCCTAGAGATATACAAAGTCACTGATTCATGTCCTATTTCTAGGGTATGTAATCATGGGAAACTAATTTTATTGCTCACTTCTTGAATTTTCCATGATAAAGAGATATGGTGAGATTTGTTTACATAATTGCTATAATTATCATGCACTGTGTCCATGAGTTTATCCCTGTTCTTTCTCTTAATTCTCCTTCCTGTCTTTTTACCTTTCTGTACAAATGGTATTATACCTCTCATTCTCTCTCTCTCCATCTCTCTCTTTACACACACACACACACACACACACACATACACACACACACACACTCAATGATGTCTTGAAAATGCTTTTAAATAAAGAATAAAATGGTAGTGAACAATATTTATTTTCATTCAAACTAATAGGTCTATTCAATTTACTTAAGGCTGTATTTTCTCTGATACCAATAAGATCATACATAAGAACTACCTCTTGCAATGAAATTTCAGTCAACAAACAAATCTAATATTTTCAAATAGGAAGGCAAATTGTACAAATAACTCATCTCAGTGGTTCACAGCATTTACTGCACCAAAAGTCCATTTAAAAAATCCATTAAAATATAGATTTCAGAGCCCCACTTCCAAATATCATGATGATGTGTATGAACATGATTTTTAAAAAGCAGATTGTATCTCTGACACGTCATATTGAAGAGCTCAGCATGGAAATTCTACTGCACTTTATCTCTAGCTTTTGATATGTGAGAAGAGGGAAGTGTGTAGAGATTAATAAATGCACATGAAATCACACAGCTATTGGCTGATGGCAGAAGTGGAGACAGAATTCCAGTTTCCAAAGTATTAACAGGATACTGACCTTTACCAGTCAACTCTTCTTGTCTGAACAAAACACAAGATGGGCCTAGTGAATGGTTTTCAGTGTGTCTTTATTCTCCCCAGGGATAATTTTTCCCTGGAGAACACAATGCCAGATGGCAGTGGCCACCAGAAAATGAAGCTGTGAGGTTTTTCATGTCTAGTTTCTTCCCAATTGATTTAGTGTTTTGACATGTTCTTCACTCAGAATCTGTTGAACACCATCAAGGGAGCCATCGAATTACCTGCAAAGAACACTATGTCATTTCATACGTGGAGATGTCTTCATAATTACCTAGTCATGCCCCTTTCTCTAGCAGGAGAGAAAATTTAGATAAGAGACTTCTTGAAGGACAGGCAGAATTAGATGATAACATTGCCATTATTATAGAAGCTAAAACATGGTATTATGAATTTAATATTGAAAATGACTTGAAAAAATAGAGGAGTTATAGAATAATTTCTATGGGAAGATACTTATTTTAAAATATATTATTATGTAACAACAGGTAAGTTTTACTTTTAAGTGAAAGCAACACTTTACTGATTTTCTGATTTTTTTTTCTACTCAGCCCTTTTTCTGTTGAAGTACTCATCCTCAATCAAACAGACAATTCTTTAACAACTGGTCACTTCAGTATTCATGTCAATCTCATCCTTCTGGCCTCATCTATGTCTAGGAAAGTCAGGGTCAGGAAGGCCTAGGTTAGACAGTCATCTACTGCATGATTTGAGGACAGTGCTCTGAGAAGCACCTTCTGCTCATAGCAATCATATGACTGAAAGATAAAATGACAATAATCATGCCTGAAAGTGCATTAACTCTGATTTACATGATTGGAAGAAAATATTTTCTATCAATTAAATCAGTCCTTTTTTTCTTTCTGTTTTTGGCATTGCTCAGAGTTGAACCCACAACCTTGCAATTGTTAGTTAAGGAATTATCAGTTTGCTATATCTCTTTCTAGGTGTACTAAAGTTTTGTAAAACTAATTATAGAAGTATGTGTTTGGCATATATTTTGGACATTATTCTATTCTTGAAAGTAAAATATAAAAATTAAGATTGAGTTCCTTCACTCAGCAAACATTTTATGTATACAAATAAATTAAGTGTTGAAGATATATAGTATAGAAGTGGCTAGGGACACAGTCATTGATGTCTGATCACCATATACTCATACCAAAGCTGTCTCTGTCCCTGTGAATTCACAATCCAGTTCAGCAAGCATTGAAGATGTACCATGCAGCTCAACAGGACAGTAAGTGATAAAAGTAGAAAGGCAGATTCTGGATAAAGGTAAAGGGAACATGCATTATTTTTTGCAGCAATGTAAGATGAGGCAAAATGATACTCGTACTAGCATATGAGAGAATGAGCTTAGAACCACAACAAAACATTTTGGGCCTCCAGTCAGCATGGGGAGCTCTGCCCTTGTGATCACTCCAAGTTTTCAGCTTGTGGAAGCTGGTGTCTTTTCCTATGAGCGTGATATGTGAAGTTCTACAAGACTAAAGGAGTTGACACATTAAGTAGTTCATACATGCTAATCTATGAAATGTTATCATTACTCTCCTTGCTATTATTCCTGCCTGTGTAGGTTCAATTCCTTCACAATGTCATTTGTTTAAAAATCTCAATACACGCTTTGATATATTTCCAAGGAAAAGAGATATTACCTTGTGTGATGCAGCTATAAACAGGATAGCACTTGAAACCAGGAAATAATATATTCTTAAACAAGAATATGTTGACAGTTATTAGGACAGCATAATCCATAATTCTCAATAATTACTTTCCCTTAATTGCATGTAAGATTCTCTTGCTTGTTTCCACAGGAGAGATGAACTGTGGCCATTTTCTAGTGGATACACAGGATTTAATGTCTCTTTTCTTTGGGTTTAAGGTGCTGTCACTTGTGCTTCTGACATGTTCAGCTGCCAGGGCTCCCATGCCTGTGTGCCCCGACACTGGCTCTGTGATGGTGAGAGGGACTGTCCAGATGGGAGTGACGAGCTCTCCACTGCAGGCTGTGGTATGAACATTCCTGATGCTGTGTGTCCAAGAGATCAGCTTCAGAGTTCTGGGGGATTGTTTTTCTCATACTGCAATGTACTTTCTTTCACTTTCCCCATCCTTGGACCTCAAGGGTCCAGGTGGGATGTTATAATAATAGTAGTTTATCAGCCTTGTACATTCAGAGTGTTTTAGAAATGCTCAATGCCAGCAACAATTTTAAAACTATTTCACTGGCTGCACATTTACTCTTTAAGCTTCACAATAGCACGACTTCTTTACATGCAGATGGTTGGTAGGTCTAGAATTTTCTTGTTAAATAACCCTCCCCTTCAAACTGTTTTTCAATTCCTATTACAAATACTCTATAAATAGCTGCTATTAGGTAAATATGGATCAGGAAGTCAGTGGACACCTATCAATTCTAGAGATGTGGTTTTAACCCTTGGGTCAGGTAAAGAAAGCATCAATAGAACTAAATGAAACAGAAGGATCAAGAGGGAAACCTTTGAGATCAGACAGTTTACAAAGTTTTTGACTCAAGGTCATATCCAGGAGTTACTCAACAGTAAAAGTTTACATACATTTTTTTTTTTTTTGCATGATCAGGAGGGTGAAAGGCCTCAGCATGTGAATGTAGGTACCAAGATCAACTAGTGATCTGTTGAGCTGGGCTGTTTTTCGGGAAGGGTTTATTTGTCAGATTAGGTCTGTTAAATGAGATCTGACAACGTCATAAGTTATTTTAAAGACACAGTCTTCATGTCTTTAAAATATTATAGGTGAGCCTGTTTGTGCATATGTATGGGTATTGGGGACTATGGGGGTCCAGCCCCTCAATAGTCCCCTCCCAGGGTCTCGGTAGAATCTACAACCAGCTGATAATTAATCTTTGAAGAAAAGAAATGAATCTATGTACACGAAATTCCTTAGTCCATACACTTTATTATTCTGTCGGTTCTCTCTCTACAAGCTTATACTCTGCTCTTATTTTAAGCTCCTTTCCTGCCCAATTTCTCTATACATTTATCTGTTGTCCCCTCTAGGTTCTATCTAAATCCCTTCATCTTAGTTCTGCCCCTTGTAGCTTCTCATCCATCTAGTTCTTTCCCATATCAGCTCCTCTCCCACCTCCTTCTCTCCCGTCTTGTTCTTCCTCATCTTGTTCTTCCCCATCTGGCTCTTCCTCATCTTCCATCTCGTTCCTCTACTCTCTTCTAGCCCTTCAATATAGTTCTTTTCCATCTCAGTTTGTTCCTCTCAAGTTCTTACCCATCTAGTTCTTCCATACTCTTTTCTCCTCTCTGTCCTCCAGTGCCCTGGAAGTCCTGGTATATATACACTTACAAGCAGTAATCCCTTGGCAGTGAGCCAGGCTTCCAGGGTCAAACAGAGAGGTGATAAAAATCACATAGAGAGGCAATAATCATTAATTATCATTTGCAACCCCAAAGGGAAGTGACCAATGGGGAAATGAATTAACTAAAGGCTAAATTCAGGTAATATCTAAGAAGAGGAATCTTATGTGCTCAACTATAGTAGAAAATGTTAAGAATCTTTAAGTTGCTAGGTCAATGGGAGAAAATAAAACTGTCTTCTTTTTTCCTGTGGCTCATATCTGTCCAAGCTATCTGCCATTTTTCTGCAGGGTGGGGGAAAGTGTGCTCAGTCGCTAGACAACCTGTGTACAGCTAGATGCCTCTGGTGATAGCTAAAGGGAGATCTGGAACTAGAGGTAAGGTTTGGGAAAGGAGGAAGTAAAGCTTAATTGGCACATCTGCCAGGCCTTCTCAAACAGGTAGCCTGGATGCTTAAGTCTGTTCTTAGAGAGTACAGAGGTGTCTCTGATAAGGTACTTTCCTCCATCTGGGGATGGATCTGGCCAGATGCTACCAATGATGATAATTACAGGGAGGCTTGAACTGGGGTTCTGGCTGAGCATAGCTGTCAGCACATAAAGTTATCTAAATATTCATAGAAGTGGTTAGGTAAGGAGTTAAAGGTCTATAAAGTTAGTAAGGCTGTAAGAAAGGAGGGTCTGAGCTAAATTGTGTAAAGCTATTACTTAACGTCCACCTGACCTAGGCGGTGTCTCCTTGTGGAATTTATCTTAAATCAGGAGACTTGCATGTGGGCTGTTATTACTGCTAGTCCTTGAAAGTGGCCAAGGGAATAACTGATTCCAGAGAAAGCCTTTCCTGAGGCTGTTCTCCAAATACCCGAAATGTGTATGTCCAGAGAGTGATCAGTCCACACTGTTAGCCCTTCTTAGGGAAAAAAATCAACTGGGAAAACTATACAGGCACACACAATTTTCAAAACAGAAGATAGCTGATATATAACAAGCCAAGTAACACCAAAAGCTCCTTGCCATTTGGCTTCCTCTGGAGGAAATCCTTGATCCCTCCAGGTAGTGACTTTGCCATAACCAGATGAGTTCTTAGGATATATTCCTGAGGCCTGCAGCATATGTGAAAGGAATGAAAGCACAACAGGAAGCGTTTGACACAGCCCTATTTGCTCACAACTCATCCTGTGGTAGAATATACAAAGCTGTGCTCTTGAAGTTGATGTGTTTCTATGAAGGTCAATGTTGCCACTGAGGGCTGAATAACAAAAGACTATAAATTAATTCAGAAATCCAGATGATTCCACATGCTGTTGCTGTTATAGTAAGTTAGCACTCTGGGAGGTATGTTAACATTTGTGGACCACATGGGTATTACTCAAAAAATTATGCTAAAATATAACAAATTGTACTCAAGTGGCCAGGAAGTGGTAATGCAAAATAAGTTACTGCTCTCCCGCTTTAAAGAAGAATGTACAGGTCAGGATTGGTGTAATTCACTTAAGTTATAGAAACTGTCACAGCTCAAAGTTAGAGTTTTACTTTGATTAAAATATGTAAACTTAATGCTGTTTCTGTGTGACTTCTACATAACAGATCAAAATACATTTGTTGAAAATAAATTATACTGGACTACACCTCCACACATAAAAAGATCCTTTCTGTTTTGTCTGTATATGGTTCTATGTCGATAATTACTGAGAGCATAGTGAAAGTTGCTTCATGGGGCTTGGGGCAGCTGGCAGCAGGGGACTGAGAGGCATGTGGGATAATAATTGTAAAATCTCAATTCTCAGAGTCTTAAAGGACACTAGATCATCACAAAGAAATGTCCCAAGAATCTGGTGTTGATTTCTTGAAAACTGAACCGCACCATTGCATCTTGATGGACAAAGAAAAGAGGAGTTTTCCATGGGGACAGCAGTGTTTACTGTTTTCAATGCCCATTATACATTAATTAGTAAAGTATTAAGATTTTTCAATTAAGGCACTTTTTATTTACATTACTGAACAAAAACACAATTAGTATAGAAATAGGAATTCTGAGAGTACCTATGAATTGTTGAATACCAAAGTTGAAAGGTAAGTTCTACATACATTTTATCCTCATGGGAATATTTTCAGACTAATTTAATTACTTTCATTAAACAGATGAACAAAAGGTGCTTACCTCCTCAAGCATGCAAATATAGAAGAGAGAACCATTTATGAGGCTTGTGCTGCAGGCATTTGATTATAGCATATCACAGATTTTAAGCATTCACAGTGCCCTGAACCTCAAACACTACAGCATCTACATTTTTAGTTGGTAGTAAAGAGTTCTGCTAAGGTCTGCGATTCTATGCATATAGAATCAAGGTGGATTTTCTTTGAATAAATCTATTGCAAATTTGGATCAACTATCACTTAGCTCTTGCTGTAACACTGTGTCCACAGGGCTGTGTTCCTGAGGGATCAATATTCCATTGCAAGGGTCAACACTCATGTTATTAATGGAATTATGATGGGGCTCATTATCTTGTAGGTCTTAATTTTGCTTGAACCAAGCCTTTTTAGAAGGTTACCAAAATATTTTTCTTTTAAGAACAGTGACATTACCTACTTGTAGGAGAGAATGGGGGGGTGAGATGAGAGGGGGAGGCTGGAAGGGTGGGAGGAGGGAAGAGGGGGATCATTGATTGGCATGTAAAATTAATAAAAATTTTTCTTAATAAAAAAAACAAAAACCAACAAAAAGAACAGTGACATTGTCAGTCTTTCTGGTGTATCCTCCATGTCTCTCATGAGCATTAACAGTTTCTTCTCACTGACTCAGCCTTTGAATCCTGCAATCATGCATTAGTATTTTAATATACATATGAGATCTTTTATTTACCTAATACAATGAATAGCAATATGTTAATATGTCAGCATTTTTTTCTTTTTGGAATACCACAAATTGATAGAAAAAGATTCATATTGTAAACTTCAAGCATGAGAGAAGACAAAGTATGTACTCATGTAATTTTATTTTATTTTTTGTAATTTCTTAGCGCCCAATAATACATGTGACGAAAATGCTTTCATGTGCCATAATAAGGTGTGCATTCCCAAGCAGTTTGTGTGTGACCATGATGATGATTGTGGAGATGGCTCAGATGAGTTTCTGCAGTGTGGTAAGTATGACATTTCATAGGATCTATCAGTTCTAGTTCTAGTAAAGGGACTCCAAAACATACAAGTAACCAAAACAAGCATAGGCATTTATTAGTGTCTTTAAAGCCAGTAAATTCAGCATTACACAATGGAGTAGGGGAGTTTTTTTAAATCCTGCTTAGTTACACATTCATTTGAAAATCACTCCCTCTTCTTGTGGATTCAGAGCAATTAGCAGTCAAACTGGAAAATGGCTGGAAAAAGAATTTCTGTCAAAGTAGTTAGGGTTGCTTTGAATTTTGAAGATGAGGAATAACTGACTTCTCCAATCTTACATTTAAATCAAATATTTGAGAAAATAATGCTATCCAAACAAATAAAAGCCCCCCCAAATATATTTTAAATTCTGCTATATCACTTAAACTATCAAGAAAAAAATGCACTTAGCATTTTCCTTCATCTTTTACTTTGAGACATGCACTACTTCATGTTTAAATTTAGCATTATGATCACCAAATGTGTCTCTCCACTGTGTTGTTTACCTAACTATAACACATATTCCTTTCAGAATAGAATTTTTTAGTCCAACTAGTTATATATTAAAATTCATTTTTAAGTTATAGTCTTCTATAAGATAGATTCTTTTGAATATTTAAACACTAAGAAGGAATTAATTTATACAGTGCGTATGCAAAGGCATCCCCTGTGCCTGGGTAGGGATCAGCACTATCATCCCATCAATGACAGAAACTCAGTGTAACACTCTGACCTCACTGGATTGACAGACCTAACCCAATGTGTCCTCCCTGTGTCATGGGTCCAGTGCTCTGTAGACTCCTCACTGTGCAGCACACTCAGTGCTTTTCTTTGTCTCCCATGTGAGATGGACTTAGAGCCGTGTTTCGTACTTCTCTGGTATTTCTGCCTTTAGTCTTTTATTGAAGCTCTGTGAAATCTCTTTGTATGTGTTATTACAATTGCTTCATGATTTAGTCCTTCATTCAATATATTTTAAGAACTATATCATAATTTAACATATAATCCTTTTTGTTTTATCTGTTTGTTTTTTTTTTTTAAATAAGTGACTGACTTAGAACTTGCTGTGTAGAACAGGCTGCACTCCAACCCATAAAGATCCCAATACTTTTCCCTCACAAATCCTGGGATTAAAATGTGTGCTCCTGGAACATGGATGTTACAGTAAAATTTAAGTTCTAGAACCATCTCTTTCACCATAGTAGGAGAAATACTGATAGGGAAAAGAAGACACATAAGATGAATATAAACTGGCTAGAGAGTTACCAGAATATTTTAAAGGGTGAACCATGTGACTCTAATTAGGAATGGTGGTGTGGAAGGAAACAGAATACTTGGAGCTGACTCATGGCTATACAGCACTGGGATGGGCAGGATAAGGGCATTTCCGGGAAACATGAATTGGTGCATGGCATTACAACACAGTTGACTGAGAAGTAGTTGTTATGATGCAGGAAGGATATGCAATAACTGGTTGAGGATTTGAAATTTTAGTTCCAGAGACCAGAAATGTGGTGTGGACATGCCACATTACTATGCTGGCCATTAGCACTAAGGTTAGCACTCAAGTTAGTACAATGAAGGCAAGAGCCAGACAGAGCCAAAACAAAAAATAAGAAATGAATAGGAAAGAAGTAATTTTTTTTTAAAGAGGGAAGCGTTATTTTAGAGCTGGAGTACAGGGCTTCACCTGCAGTGTTGTATGTTGGATCAGAAAAGATTTTTACACAGGAAGACTGAAAAAAAAAAAAGCCCTGGAGAGTGGATTATGAATACTTAACCAGGTAGAGAGTGTGCAGTCAAGAACAACAAAATGCTGCCAAAAACTGATCTGTTAGAATCCTGAGAGACTTGAATTTGACAGCCTTTGCTTAGTAATTTTTTCCTTTTAATTTCTAAGAGGAATTTCTGAAGGAAGATGTTAGAAGCAATAATGTTTAATTAATTAATGGGAACTGGAAATTATCAAGTAGAAACAAGATTTTACAGAAAAGAAAAGCAAAGAACTTTGTTTAGGGGGATGAGGACATACTTGCTGCTGATTGTACTAGGAAAGACTTGCTGTACTTAGTAATAGAGAAAATGGCTAATGTGGGGATAGGCTGCCAACAGGATGTTGTTGCAGACTACAGTTTCAGCATCCAGTATGACAAATCCTCTCAATAGATTTGTTTTTGCTACTAGAACTTTATTAAGTCATACAATTCTACCTCAAAAAGCAGAACAATTCCCCAGGTTTATCAACACTTACTAGGAATGGCTTTGTTTATAGTTTACAAATAGGGAAATTGCATTCCAAATCTCAATTTAAGAAATAAACCATAAACAAGGCTCAAATAAACAAACAGATTTGAATCTTAAAAAATGGCTCATTTGACTTTTGATGATTCTAAGAATTGACCTATTGAAGAGATGACCCTAAGAATTTGCATATTGAATAGTTACAAAAATTTTCATGCTCATTCTTCTACACATAGAATTTATTTATTTATTTTTCTTACTTTAGCAATTTCTTTTTACAATGAATAATTTTTACCAAGCATAAATATAACATTATAGCTACTGTCAATAATTGCTATAGCTCAGAATCAGTTTACCCATATGTTCTGATACTACATCTAACCAAGAAACAAAGTATGGAAATAGGTTCTAGTAGTTTTCATTCTGTTTCACGTCCTAAGAGAAATGGGTTAGATATAGACACTCACTGAACAGACACAGTTGACTGTGTGGTACAGTCATATTCCTTACCTAGAAACATGGTACCTTATTTCCAAGTTTATATTTGACCTTTATTCCTGCTTTCATACAACAAACATTTCTTATGGCAGTAATGGAAAGAAATGAAGAGTATTTTCCACACAGGTCCAGGCTGCATCCTGGTTGGTTGGGTGTACTGTTCACTAAGAGGTGAAGCACTGATTGATTTCTATAATAGGAGCTTATAGAATGCTTGCTTCCCCTTTTCTAGGATACCGGCAGTGTGGTGCAGAAGAGTTCCGCTGTGCTGATGGGCGCTGCCTATTGAACACTCTATGGCAGTGTGATGGTGACTTTGATTGTCCTGATGGTTCTGATGAGGCACCAATCAACCCAAAGTGTAGGAGTGCAGGTACCACACCATACTCTTCATATTCAGCTTTATTCTTACGTTTTTACTTTTGTTTCTTTGAGACATGGCTTCTCTATGTAGCCTAGGCTAGCCCCAAACATGGAATTCTCTTGCCTCAGCTTTCTGAGTATGAAATGAGAGGCATGCCATGATTCTGAAGTTTTGTTTTGATTTATTTCTGGTTAGGTATTCAGTGAAGTAGACACAGGTAGTCAGACATGATGTTTCTACTGGTTCCATTAAACATCTGCTGTTTATATTTAAGATTGTGCCAAACAACCTTGATGATTCATTACTCTACTTCCTTGCCTCTTTTTTTGCTGTTGTTTTGAGGCAGGTTTTTATATAGTTTGGGCTGACTTCAAACTATATAGCCAAATATGACCTCTAACGTCTCCTCTCTTGCAACCAGCTCTTAAATGCTAGAATTATTGGCATGTGGCATATGTTACAATGCCCATCTTTAATCTTTTATTGATATTTTATTTACAAGGAAAAGTTTTCCCCATAGGCTTATATAAAAATTTAAGTATAAACTAAATTAAGATGTAAAGAGATATCATTAGACTACCATGTTACTTATTCCATAAGTATGTTTAATTATACCAATATATATTTATTCCATAATTTTAATAATTTTAAATAAGAATATATTGGGAAAAATTTACTTAGAAATAGTCCATATTACTCATACATACACAAATTGGATAGTATTACATACCATTTGAAAAGAAATACAAAGGCATGTTATATACATACATGTACATGCTCACAGCCAGCCAAACTAATTTACGTACCACCTCACTATAATAAAAATTGTTCAGTCATGTATTTTATTGCAAACTCAATTTTTCCTGATATCCTGTACATGTTAATAAGCTTTTTTTCTCTTAAGCACATACTATGAGCAGTAATATTCAGCATTCAAGTTTAGGTAGCTGCTAGCTGAACTCTTTCTAAAGTTGTATTTGGAAGAACTATTGCTCACTACCAATGTTCTTTTTATGCCTTGACTTAAAAATGTCAGTACTATATTTTCTGGAAGAAATGAATTTAGCAATATCCACCTCTTCTTCCTTCTTGGCTTTTAGTGACAAATAATTTCCCAGAGATCTATAGCCTGGGGGAAATGTCAAGTCATCTTTACACCTTTGAACTCATTATTCACAGTGTAAATGAGATAGAATACATTAATATTGCTAGAGATGCTTCTTTGAATGCTAATTTCATAGGAAAATGAGGTCTTCAGTAGCTGTAAACCAGGAGCAGACTGTTTGCCCTTAGCCTCCTTGGCATTGTTCATAAAACCTTTTACCAACATGTCTACCATCTTATATGCACATTTACTCATTGTAATTTTTTACATACAAGTTATCATATTTGTGAGTGTTTTCTAGAACAGTGGCATACAAAGGCGTGCCTTTTATATTCCATATGTTTTATTTTCTTTTTCCAGAACATTCATGCAACAGTTCATTTTTTATGTGCAAAAATGGCAGGTGCATCCCCAGCGGTGGTCTTTGTGACAATAGGGATGACTGTGGAGACGGCTCAGACGAGAAAAACTGCCACATAAATGAATGTCTGAGTAAGAAAGTCAGTGGATGCTCTCAAGACTGTCAGGATTTGCCAGTAAGTTACAAGGTAGGCACTCATCAAAAATAGCAAATCATATGAGACGTCAGAAGAATGATACAATAAAACCTTTATTTTCAGTATGACCTTAAAACTTGAAAAGCATTGTAATTTTTCTAGGTAAAGGGATTTGCAGAAGGATTTCTGTCCAAAGAAGGATAATAATGTATATATGAGAGTTATAAGAATATAGCTAGGGATGAAAAAAAATGTCACAACCTTCAGAATAAGGGGAGGGGAGAGTTTAGAGACAGTGAGAAGATAACAGCTATAAATATGTACAATCAACGTAAGTTCTCATTTCTCCCTTCTCTTCTTCCTCCTGGATATCCATTTAGTGGGCTGCTTAGCCATTTTTCATTTTAAAATAAAAACTACAACATTATCATAAAATCATGCAGGAAAATACATAAATCATGCATTATTAGCACCTCAAATAATAAGCACAGTAAACTTAATTCAGACCTAATTACTTCATCACTTTTTACTAGTATAGTTTTCATGAGGAGAATGACTCAGCGGAAAAATGATGAGCAGATATATAGCTTTTAAAGTCATGGATGTATTATACTGCTACTGACTCAATATTACTAAAATTGATGATTGATTGGGAAACTCCATTAAGAACAATTAATTTGCAGCCTGAGACTATAACTCCTTTGGTGGAGCTTTCATTCATGTGCGCAAATCTGGGCACAGTTCCCTGGCTCATAGAAAAAAAAAAACTTACTCCAAAATTACCTTTTTATTTTTTTTAACTGGACAGTGGCTCAGGGGAATTGGCAATAGGCTATATCTTCTATAAAGAGGCAGCCCATAGCCAGTTAGAAATATCACTGGAGATAGAGCTTATTCTACTGAGTTCTGTACATGTAGAACTCAACTTGTGAAATGTGTACATTTATGGACATGGTACTTCATCAAAAGTAACCTTAATGTGATTTTATATACATTTATAAATACAGTAGCTAGAGAAATGGCTCAGCAGATCGGAGCACTTTCTGCTCTTGCTGAGGACCAGGTTCACTTCACAGTAACATAGCAGCTGACAATTGTCTGTAACTCTAGGTCAGTGGGATTCAACAACCTCTTCTGTCCTCCACAGGCACCTGACATACACAGATGTAAAGACTACACACAGGCAAAAGACTCACACACATAAGACATACATTTAGAAACATAAATGTGTGGGGCACATATATTGGGAGGTGATCTTTACAAACTATCAGAATTAGAAACACATCATGCTTGTGTAGTCTCAAAGGCTAACTCAAATTTTGACATCAGTGAGAACAAGTAGTTTCACACATCATCCGTGGTTCAGCAGGGACTCTGTGAACTCTATAAAAAAGGCCTGATCAAAAGGGTGTGTCCAGCATGAAGATACCATGCAGTTTTTCCTGACTGCTGTAGTAGCCTCTGAAGACACATTTCTGCACAATGCAAATTCAACCTAATAGCCAATTGGCCATTTTTAATCTCTGAATTTCTGATATTATGATTATTTCACTCCGTATGGTAAGGATTATATGATATATATGTGTCTTAGGCTTTCTGATGCTTTTAAGAGATACCATGACACCCCTGACACACACTGGCCTCGGCTGCTTTCCTTAGTAGTGGAGGGAGATTCCATAACCCATTTCTTCTATCCTTGACTCTAAAGCCAGAACCACACAGCCAAAGCCATGGGTTGGAATATGAACCCCTCCTTCAATTTACACCTTCATCAGCTTTTTGTTTTTACCTGTTTCCTTCACAGCTTAAGCTTGGCTGTCCTGGACCTCCCTTTGTATAATTACATATATATATATATATATATATATATATATATATATATATATATGTATAATTACACATACACACACACACACACACACACACAGTTTAGCCATTTACCTTCAATAAATTGCTTTTCTAAGTTTGATTTATTGAAGTCATGTATGTGATAAATGCTGCTGTCAACCTGACACTGGCATCCACAATGATTTCAGGGACCACATTTAGGTGACCTGACAGGCATGCTGCCATCCTACAGAACTTGGCTTAAAAAGCACTTCGATTCAATATCACTTTGTATCAAACAGTCAGATTCTGGCTTCCTGACTACATTATCATGTGATTTAATTTCAAGTATTTTAAGTGACAGCATTTCTCACCCTACCAAATTCTTCATTTTTTTTCTTATAACTCTTTATTTAAAGAAGAAGTTGTAAACTGAATGCCAAAAGGAATTTACCACTTCTGTGTGTGCCCATGCATGTGTGAACATGCCTGTGAACTGTGGCTATGTAATCATGTGCATCGTTGCTCATGGAGACAAGATGTATCTTCCTTGATCACTCTCTAGCTTATCTTTTTGACAAGGTCTCTCTCTGAACCCAGTTCTAATTTGGTTGTTACATGAATATCAGGGATCCTATCTAGGATCACCTTGTTTGCACAGCAGACATTTTACTAGCTGAGTCTCCTTCCTCCAGTATTTTCCATTGTACATTGTGTGTGTGTGTGTGTGTGTGTGTGTGTGTGTGTGTGTGTGTGTGT